>JAOTOL010001340.1:0-20000 GCA_034440575.1 Imbricaverruca yamaguchii
TGGCCAGCCATCAAGTATGGAGCCTTCAGATGCTGCTTACCTACATGCATGATTTTGCACTTATCAAAATTAAATTTAACTTGCCATTCTTTGGACCACTTCACAAGTTCGTCTAAGTTTTTTGCAGCGAGATATATTCATTTTCACCTGTTATTACCCTAAAGACCTTCAAATAATCTGCAAATTTCAAAACTTTACTGCTTAGGCCACTTTCAATGTTATTTACAAATATAATGAACAGTAGTGGCCTGAGTACTGACCCCTGGGGGACTCCACTAAGAACATTTTGTCATGATGACTTTGTACCATCTAGCATCACTCTTTGCTGTCTATCTGAAAGCCACAACTCTATCCATTTTAAGATGACTTCCCTGATCAAATTGTTCTGTGGCAAAGTTAAAAAAGTCCAAGAGATTGTCACGATTGTCCTTTTCTAAACCCATCTTGAATATCTTGAATCAATCTGTTACCTTCCAGTTAACTAACTATTCTCTCCTTGATAACTGATTTGAGTACCTTGCAGACTATGGATGTGAGACATACTGGCCTATAGTTTTCAACTTTCCCTCTTTTTCCTTTCTTGAAAATAGGAACTATATTTGCCCTTTTCCAATCGGTTGGAATTTCATTTTGTGAAACTGATCTACAAAATATACTAAGTGGAAATGCCAGTTCCTTTTCAGCTTCCTGCAATACCCTAGCATAAATTTCATCACATCCTGGTGACTCGTTTGGCTTTATTTTTCTGATATGGCTGTAAACAACATCACTATCAATGGAATCAACATCATTTATCAGATCACATGTCACTGAACTATGGTGTACAGTTGGCAGATTGGTCATATCTTCCAATGTAAACACTAATTTAAACTCCTTGCTCAGCTCCTCAACCATCTCACTATCCACACCCAATGTAGTCCCATTTACTTCCAGAGGACCGATTGTGCTAGAAACTTTACTCAGCTTGTAGAAACTAAAGAACTTTTTACTGTCTCCATTACAGTTCCTAGCCAAATCCAGTTCTTTTGCTTGCTTTGCTGCTCTGGTTTTTTTGCTTCAGTCTCTAGCTTTGCGATACTCCTTTAGATTAAAAACATTTGAAGCTTCTTTAAACTCTAAATGCAGTTTTCTTAGCCTTAAGTGCTTTTATCAAGTCTGGTTTAAGCCATTCTGGCTTTCCTACCCTTCTTTTGCATCTTTGCTTTTGGGAGACATGTCTAATCTGAATTTCCTTCAAGTAAGATTTGAACTTTTCCCACATTTCACAGGCATTTAAATTGGAGAATTCTTCTTCCCATCTGATGGCACTTAAAGCTGCTCTCATGCAGTCAGTCTGCTCTTTTGAAATTTGGAACCCTTACCAAAGTATCCTTAACCTGTGCTATGTTTCCTGTCAAATCATCCCACCCTGTCTTGGGGGGCAGCTGAAGACCCCCCTCTAAAATCCAAACTAAGCATCTCTCGAAAGCGAAAGAGGTGTCATCGGAAAGCGCTCCATGAGTAGGGTCCGGATCCACCCCCCCAAGAAATATTCCCCAAAAAGCAACATTACCATGGGGGCTAGATTTTCACAAATTTTCACGACTTGCATTATGCTTTTTACTCTGGGTAGTTAATTTTGGGCGATATATGAAAAAACAAAATGTATTTGGAATGAGAAAAGGACAGCGAAATCGACCAGGGCTATAATTTTTTTTTGGCCCCCAAAAATACAATTTTTAATTTTTTGAAAGTTCAAAATTTTGAGTTTTCAAGTTTTCTTTAATTTTCCTTCTCCAATGGGTAGAGCAGACCCAGATTTGTTGTTGGAAGTCAACTTGCCCTAATACAAAATGCTTACTTTAGCCAGAATCCTGTGTTTAAATTATAATATGACAAATAGGCAAAATTTATATGTAGTCAAAAATGAAAAAAATGACAAATTCAACTCATACATTTTGTTGTATCTGGAAAGATCAGCAAATGCTGAAAGTTTCATTAAATATCTGTAACCGTTAAAGCGTGACAACTGGTTGAACTTTTTGGGAGGTGACCTCACTTGACCTTGAATAACTCGCTGACCCTAGATGACCTTACCTAAAAATTTTGAATCAGCATGTCAAATTGATGTGGGAAAAGGTATGCAAAATTTGTGTGGTCTGCCACACGCCGTTCGTCCGCTATCTGGAAAAAACCTGGGGGGCGGTTGAAGACCCCAAGACGGGACAGGGTAATAATCTCCCCTACATGTGCCTTGAATCTAACTATGTTATGGTCACTTCTTCCCAGAGTTTCTCCTACAGTCAAGTCTTGAACCATGTCACTTAAATCCAAGAATACAAGGTCCAAGAATGAGCTATGCTTGGTAGGTTCAGATACAAACTGGTGTAAGAGCAGGTCCTCTTCAAGGCATTTCCTAAACATTTTGCATGATGGGGAGCCAACACCAACATTTTCATATACTTTTAGATTAAGGACCTAGGTACCTACCTACCTGCAGCATATCAGCAATATATGTGGTACAAACTAATGCAAGCTGACAAACAATGTGTCCATGAACATGTTCTAATAACTCAGAATAAATAGTCTGCTAGAAGCTCTGCAGCTGTTAACAAATGTGGGGGTTAGACAACCTCTGGAATTTTGTTCCATGTAAAGTCCATAGATACAATGTCTGAAGAGTTGGAGAGTGGATCCACTTTACCCCACCTGTGGTCAAGTTGATGATGTTGGCTCTAAGTATATAAAATATTGTCATACCTACCTACCCATTGATAAACAACTCACACCACTCACATTAGCACTGATAATAAATGTCTGTCTGGATCTGCATGGAACAAGCCACAAGGCAAAGCTATGGAAACCAGTAAGGTACACCTGGATCCAGGGTAATTGAATGTGAACATGTCGGTCAAAAATTACTCCGGATTAATAGCACGCATATACAACCTTTCAACCTGAACATAGGCACATTTCCAGGTAAGTAGGTAGGTAGGTAGGTACCTACCTACCTACCTTCCTGCCTACCTTGGCACCCACTTTTCAAGCCGTCAACTCCCCAAGGATACTTATAGGATAACAGCTTCCAAGTCAAATTCGAAAATCAGGGCAATATAAATTGTCACAATAAGTACCTACCAAGTTACCCACCTACTTCTTTACTACCTAAGTACACACCAAGTTCTACAAATAAGACCTTGCGCAGCACCACCGGCACCCGCCGTTCCTCGACGCCCTCCTGTATGTAAACAAACATTGAATAGACCGCAAAAAGAAAAACATCACGCCAGCTGTTTTAAAAAAGGCATTCAATCGTAAATTCCCTACTGGGGCTGCCACATCTTATATGGCGGCCTATCAGATCAGCATGCTTTTTCGAGAATACAATTTGCAACCATTCTGTAGCTCTGCTATGCCTTGTTTTCTTCATAGATCAAGGTCTTCTTCCCACTTTTTTAAGTTGCCTGTTGGTGTGCCATCATCAAGCTTCCTGTGCCATGTGCCACCAGTGGCGTCGCCACTGGGGGGGCAGCGGGGGAAATTTCCCCTCTTGCCGTGAGACTGGGGGGCGCCGCCCCCTGAAATTTGAGGAGGCCCCCAGGACGAAAAGGAGGCCCTCTAGGACAAAAAGGAGGCCCTCGAGGACGAGAAGGAGGCCCCCAGGATGGAAAGGAGGACCCCAGGATGGAAAGGAGGCCCAGGATGGAAAGGAGGCCCCCAAGACGAAAAGAAGGCCCTCCAGGACGGAAAGGAGGCTCTCCAGGACGAAAAGGAGGCACACCAGGACAAAAAGGAAGCCCTCCAGGACGAAAAGGAGACCATCTAGGACGAAAAGGAGGCCCTTCAGGACGAAAAGGAGGCCCAGGACGAAAAGGAGGCCCTCCAGGACAAAAGGAGGCCCTCCAGGACGAAAAGGAGGCCCTCCAGGACGAAAAGGAGGCCCCAGGATGGAAAGGAGGCCCCCAGGACGAAAGGGAGGCCCCCATGACGAAAAGGAGGCCCTCCAGGACGAAAAAGAGGCCCTCCAGGACGAAAAAGAGACCCCCAGGACGAAAAGGAGGCCCTAAGACGACAAAGAGATTCTACAAATTAGGGGCCTCCAGGAGGAGGTCCATAATTTATAAAAAGAAGTCACCTAGGAGAGGATATGAGGCCCCAGAAATCAAGCGAGTGCTAAATATTGACACGGAGGCTCTCTAGGACGAAAAGGAGGCCCTCCAGAACTAAAAGGCGGCCCCCAGGACGAAAATGAGGCCCCTAGGGCGAAAAAGAGGCCCCAGTACGAAAAGGATGCCCACAGAACGAAGAGTCTTCCCGCAGGACGAAAAGGAGGCTCTCCAGGACGAAAAGGAGGCCCCCAGGACGAAAAGGAGGACCCATGACGAAAAGGAGGCCCCATGACGAAAAGAGGGCCCCAAGACGAAAAGGAGGCACTAGGATGAAAAGTAAGCCCTCCAGGACAAAAAGGAGCCCCCCAGGATGAAAACTACGCCCTCCAGGACGAAAAGGAGGCCCTCCAGGATGAAAAGGAGGCCCTCCAGGACGAAAAGGAGGCCCCCAGGACGAAAAGGGTGCCCACAGGACGAAAGGGAGACCCCCAGGACGAAACGAAGGCCCCAGGCCGAAAAAGATCCAAGACGAAAAAGAGAAGAAAAAAATTGGCACGGAGGCCCCCAACATTGCAAAGGAGTCCCAATACGGAAAGGGAGGTCCAATAAAATGAGAGGAA
Organism: Imbricaverruca yamaguchii; assembly: GCA_034440575.1. Lineage (NCBI taxonomy): Eukaryota > Metazoa > Arthropoda > Thecostraca > Neoverrucidae > Imbricaverruca > Imbricaverruca yamaguchii. The sequence goes on from JAOTOL010001340.1 coordinate 4,709, forward strand.
ACCCTAAGCCGGAAAAGAAAGTCAGTGGATATGAGATGAGGTTTCGGAGCAGGGACGTCGTTACCGGGGTGGGGACAGCGGGGGCAATCGTCTCCACCCCTTGAGATTTCGGGTTGGGGGAGCCCCCTGTAATTTGAGGAGACATAAGGCATACATCCGGAATCCGGAAAGGCATAAAACAAAAAGGTGAACAAGGAGACCGACGGGACAGGAAATGATGATGTCAAGGTGGATCCAAGATTGATAACGAGGCCTCCAGGAAATATAATCAGGTACCTATAAGACACATAGAACAGAGATTGTGAGAAGGACCCCAGGATGAAAAGGAGGCCCCCAGGACGAAAAAGAGACCTCCAGGACGAAAATCATGCTACCGAGACGAGCAAGAAGCCACACAGGGTTACACGAAAATACCGAAGAGAAGGGTTACCGATGGGTGGCAAGGTATTCTTAATTTGGAAAACGAGGCCCCCAAGATGGAAGGGAAGGACCCTACAGTAGAAAAAAAAAACGACAAAAGATGTTTATCCGGAGGCAAGAGGGGGCCCAAGATGGGTAAGAAGATCCCCCTAGGAAGGAGAGAAGGCCACTGAAACCAGCCAGAGGCCCACATTTTAGAAGACGAGAACCCTAGAAGAGAAGATTTAAGACTGGGATGCAAAAGCAACCTGCTAAGAGAATAATGAGGCTCCAAACACAGATGGGGAGGCCACAGGCCCGATAGATAGCTCCCAGGCAGAAAAGAAGGCCCAAAGATGGCCAAAAAGGTCCCCGGGAAATAACATGGCCACTGAAATAGAAAAGGTTGTGTATAATTTGGAAGAGGAGGAACCTGGGAGAAAAGAGTAATCCACCAGGAGATAAGATACCACCCTTAGGATAGGCGAAGTTCGAATCAAAACGCAGAGCAAGGGGTCCCCAAGACGTGACAGGAGGCCCATAATTTGACAAAAAGGACCGTAGAAAAGAAATGAAGGCTCTGCCGGACTCGAGAGGAGTCCCTCAAAAAGGAGTAGGTCTACAGGACTGAATGAGGCCCCGAAGACCGGAAAAATTTACAAGGAAATGAGAGGAGGCCCTTAAGATGGGAGTGGTAACGGGTATGAGGGGTGTGAGGTTTCCAAAATTGAAGATTCCCTCAAGACTGGTAAGGCTTTGCCAGGATAAATGAGGAAGCCCACGAAGCGTGGCATGAGGCCCCTAATTTGGCAGATAATGCCCCTGGCACATGAGAGGAAGCCCCATGCCATGGTAAAGGGTCCCAGGATGTAAGAGAAGGTCTTTCAAGACGAGAAAGGAGGGTAGGACATAAGACGTTGAAAACCGGTAAAGAAGCTCCAGGAAATGGGACGAGATACTTATGACGCAAGATGAGGCCTATAATTTGCAAGAAACCCCTAAGAGATGGTAAAAGCCGTGCCGGGGTGTTTCCAATTTACGACATGGACCAAAAAAATCCGACCGAGGACCTTGAAAATCACGCTGAGCCCGGGTGTACCAAAAAGTTACGACCGGACCATGAAAATATGTATATAGTGGGACAACGGGTCGTACCAATCCACAACAGTCTCATTGGGACCAAAACAAATGAAGCCAGATCAACAAAAACACTCCGGACATGGGTCCAACTCTGAAAAACACTCACAAAAAAAAACACTCCAACTCTGGGGCCCAACAATGACGCCAAAAAACTTAAAACGTTTTAGACCAAAAAAGTGTCGAGTGTTGGGATCCAAGCAAATAACGCCGGGGCCCAAAAGATCACATTCGACTATATTTTAAAAAAATCGCGTCGCAGCCCTTGAAAATCACCCTGGAGGCCCAGCAGGGCGCACCGGGCCCCAAAAGTTGCAGATGCTCCAAAAATCAATTCATAACCGGAATGTCACACTGGGACAAAAATATACTCCTTCAGTGGCCACAGTGGCATATGCCCACTGTATCCTGAGAGACATAAGCTCGTGCCGGGGCTCCAAAACTCGCGCTGGGGCCACCAAAATTCGCGTCGGTCCACCAGATTTCGTGCAGGGGTCTCCAAATAAGTACTTCGTGCCCCCCGAAAACTCGTTGCGAGGCTCGAAAACTTGCAATAGGTACCACCAAAATCGCGTTGGGGCAACACCTAAGTACAACGCTTCCCACAAACTCAATTGCTCAGTCACAAACTCAATTGACAGTCAAAGCTGAACGGAATGTGCATTTGATAACTACCGGAAAATGTGGGAGGTAGGGAATTAATGATTGGATTTAATTACTCGACTTTTCACAGCGAGCGACCATACTAAGCATTGCAGCACGTCAAATACGGCGCAAGGCCTAGCAGAAATCGCAGCATCGTACGAAGTGTTGCGAATGCGCCGAATGCGCAAAATGAGTGTGCACGTGCACGGACGTTGGCGTTGTGGCGACCGGTGATATAAACTGGAATGCCTGAAATTGGGAAATTTTACATTTCAAAATGATGGGTAATGCATTTTAATTTCAAGTTAGGGGTTTAATACATTTTCTAAACTCCTGCTCGTCTTAGGGTTTTCTTGCTTTTTATGCACCGATAATATTTTTACGTGTCAGGGTGTTTTCGAAAATCCCGATGTGCTTATTTAACCCCTGGTCCTTTTGTTCGATTTGGAACCATTTTGTCTTTTGTGGTTCCAGCCACTTTTTCAGACCCTTATGCGTTAGCATGGTCCCTGCGTGCCTTGAGACCTTCCAGTGTATTTTTTAGAGCTCCTTGTATATTTATTTAAGGCTAAAACGCATGGTTTGAGGCCCTGTCGCTTTTTGGGAGATTGTGGGCTTCAGAGCATCAGTGGTATTTTCAGCCCCCGGTATGCTCTTGGCGTCCTGCTGTGTTTATTTGGTGTTTCTAACGCACATTTGTGGGCCCTAGTACTATTTTGGGGCTTCGGTGCGATTTTTATGTGTCCCAGCCGGACTTATCGCTCCCAGGCGCGTGGTTCCGGTTACCCAACGCCAGTTTTCTGAGCTTAATGCTATTTTTGTGGATCTTTTCTGATTTTTTTTCTTCTCAAAAATCCAAATTCCGGCCCGACATTTCGAGGCCCTGGCGTTATGTATTTGTATCCGATCTCGATTTTTCGAGATTCGGTATTTTTTCGGCGGCGTACACAATTTTTGAAGGCATCTGGTAATGTTTTCTGTGCTCCAGAGCCATTTCACCGACCCTGACATTGATTTTTTGGGAATCCCTCCTTTTTTTAGGGCTCCAGCTTGACATTTTCGGATACCGATCCGGTTGTTGTGGTATGGGTGTAATTTCAGTAGTGTAAGTTGATTTATCAAGGGATACCAGAATAAAACCGTAGAATTGGGTGGGGGAGTTAGGGTTGAAGTCAGACGAATCAGGACAGATGATGGCAGATTAGGCCCCTCCACAGGAGAATTTAGTTGATCACTAATCATTTCATTTCGATAGGTCCCCTTTGACACATTTGTGGTCGAAATTCCAGGCGCGTGAATTAATTCGCGCAGAATTTGTTATTTTAACTTGATTGGGAGGTGCCTTGCAACCAACAACAAATGTTAGGAAAAATTCGCAAATTCCTAAGATTGCAATCAGGAAACCAATGTAACACACTTCTTATTGTCACCTTCGCGAAATTATCGTCCTAGGACTGAGAAATGATCGCTTAAGTTTTGCTTAGGGCATCAAGCTGGTGGAAATAAATAACAGTAGTGATGAATCTAGCTATATTCAGTTATCCTTGGAGTACATAACGGTGGGTTGATCAATGGGAGATGTCTGAAAGATATGCTTAGCATCAGCCTCGCTGCAATCTAGAGGCCAGCGGGAAGATTCTTCTGTTCGAAAAAGCATTGAGACGTTGGTTGGTTTTGACACGTAGGTATTTATCCACATGTTCCTTATTTATACCTTGGTATGTCCCAGTTTTCAGCGAAAACAAATTATTATTGCTTTTGGGTGTTGAGTACATAATGCACCATGCCAAGAACAAACAATACATTAATAGGAAGTCATGTTTACTATTCCCGAACCATACTAAGGGCCTAAAAATATGAGGCCCTAACTCAATGGAGGCCCCTTTTCGGGGAGCAGGAGGCCCCCTTTCGATCTTGCGCCCCCTCCACCTGGAATAATTTCATGGCGACGCCATTGTGTGCCACACAGTGCCAATATTTTCTGTATCCACCCACACGGTGTCTCGTGGCAATAAAGAAAAGAAGAAAATAAAGTGGTAACTATATTCCCTACGCCGTTCCTCATCAACGTGATGGTAAATGCGGATGTAAATCAGGATCCGATCCAAGGAAGTACACATGGGGAAAGCGCTCCGAAAGGCGGTGCATCTCTGACTGGAGAAAGCGCCGTTCCAGGCACGGTTTTTTGTTTATTGGTTGGTTCACGACACACTTTATGCACATTCACGGCTAATGGCGCCGCCCACACTGTTTCGCCGGTGGACCGCGGGATTGGGAAATGTCGTGAGTAGCGCTAGAGTCGAAGCCGGTTCCAGGCACGGTTAAATGCACTCTTTCCTCCACGCGTGAAGAAGTTGGAAAAAATATTGGTGGTGGTGCGTGGAGTGAGGCCAACATGGTTCGTGGTTCCCACCCAATTGAGTCCCATGTTAGAGCAAGAAAGTATACTCGGGCCAAGACAAAGCTGGTGGTCCCAAGCGCCGGTGTTCATTTCTGAAAAGGGTTCTGAATGAATCAATCTGAAATGAGGGTCCGGGTCCACTGTCCAAAACAATTTCTCCCCAAAAAGTGACGTCACCAGGGGGGCAGATTTTCACGATCTTTCACGACTTACATTATGCTTTTGACTCTGGGGAGTTAATTTTGGGGATATATGAGAAGAAAAAAAAATTTGGAATGAGAAAAGGACAGCGAAAACGACCATGACGATAATTTATTCCTCCCCCAAAAAAAAAAAAAATTGTATTTTTTATAATTTCAGAATGTTGAGTTTTCAAGTTTTCTTGCATTTTCCTTCTCCAATGGGTAGAGCAGACCGAGAAACGCTGTTGGAGGTCAACTTGCCCTAATAAAAAATGCTTACTTTAGCCCGAATCCTGTTTTTGAACTGCAAGTTGCCAAATACGCCAAATTTATATATAGTCAAAAACAAAACAAAAATTAAACATTCAACTCATACGTTTTATTGCATCAGTAAAGATAAGGAAACGCTGAAAGTTTCATTAAAATATCTGTATCCGTTAAAGCTTGACTGGTTGAACTTTTTTGGAGGTGACCTCACTTGACCTTGACTAACTTGACTAACTCGTTGACCCTAAATGACCTGACCAAAATATTTTGAATCAGCATGTGAAATTGATGTGGGAAAAGGTATGCCAAATTTGGGCGCGCTACCGCGCGCCGTTCATCCGCTTTCTGCGAAAAACCTGAGGGGGTGGGGGCGGTTGAAGACCCCCGAGATGGGACGGGTTAATGTACTCTTTGTTCTTGGCTTGGTTCATTATTTACTCGACACGCAATGGCAATAATAATTTGATTTCGCTGAAAACTAGACCATACCAAGGTATAAATAAGTAATATGTAGATAAATAGGGAGACTGGGGTCAAATGTAACACGGGGCAATTGTAACAGTAGCCATGGTTCCGAAACCCGCTGATGGATGGCGCTGGCGGCAGTACTGGATATGCACAGTCAGCTGTTTCCTTTCCTCACGGGGTTTCACGCCGTTGCGACAAGTGAGTCGAGTGCTGTTCACAATTATGTGTTTTTGAGGGTGTGTTGTAAATTTGATGATTTTGTTTAATTATTAGCTCATTCACGTATCTCACTAGATATGGATCTAAGAGTTTGATTGAGCGGAGTGGGGCTAATTAGCCAAAAATGTAGCGCCGTAGCTGCCGCCCACGCTGCCGTGTTTTGCATCAGTTTCGTCTCTAAGATGGCGCGGCTTGGCGGGGTCAATTGTAACATTTTTGCTGGGGTCAATTGTAACAGTGTTACAATTGACCCCTATGGCCATACTATTAAGTATGCATTTACTACAGAATGTCGTTGGGCGCTGGTCAATGAATGTTTCCGATTTTCAGACGATGCCTCGCTCTCGAGAACGAACTTCTGACCGCGGGACCCGCCTGGAGACAGCCCAGGAAGCTGTTGCCGCGGTTATGGAAGGCGGGTTGACGGTGAGAAAAGCCTCAGCCCAGTATGGAATGTGTCATGTGACGTTGTCTCGTTACGTGAAACAGAAGAAAGAAGGAATGGATATCACAGTCGGCTACAACCCGCACAACAAGGTCTTTTCACCAGGCGATGAGAAGATACTCACTGACTATCTACTCAAATCATCGGAGGCGTTTTTTGGTCTGACGCCGATGGAGGTCAGGGTTCTCGCCTACCAGTGCGCGATGTCCCGAGATATGAAAGTTCCCAGTTCCTGGACGGATCAGAGACGAGCAGGAGTCGACTGGTTCAACTCCTTTCTGAAGCGGAACCCGCAGCTCGCCATTAGGTCACCGCAGGCCACCAGTTTGGCACGTGCAACCAGCTTCAATCGTGAAAACGTGAAGAACTTCTTCGATAAGCTGGGGATCGTCCTCGCAAGACACGAACTTGATCCGTCAAAGATATGGAACCTTGATGAAACTGGCTGTACGACAGTGCAGAAGCCGACGGCAGTGGTGGCTGGGAAAGGCGTGAAACAGGTGGGAGGACTCACCTCGGGAGAGCGGGGACATCTCGTTACCATGTGTGCTGCTACTAGCGCAATGGGCAACACTGTGCCACCGATGTTCGTGTTTCCAAGAGTCCGATACCACGAATGGTTTGTTCGTGGTGGACCGGTGGGTTGTATTGGCACTGCAAACAAGTCTGGTTGGATGACTTCGGAGCACTTCGTGACCTTCATGAAGCACTTCATCCTACATGTGAAGTCGACGCCCGAGTCACCGGTGTTGCTGCTGCTCGACAACCACGTGTCCCATCTCAGTGTGGAAGTCCTAGACCTGGCCAAGGACAGCGGAGTAATTATGCTCTCCTTTCCTCCTCACTGCTCCCACCGCCTCCAGCCCCTGGACAGAAGCGTGTACGGCCCGTTTAAGAGAAGCATATCTACTCACATGGATGCGTGGATGAGAAGCAATCCAGGAAAAACTGCCAGCATCTACGACATCCCACAGATCGCTGCGGAGGCCTGGGTATCGGCGTTTACCCCAAAGAACATCCAGAGTGGCTTCCGGACAACAGGCATCAGTCCGTACAATCCAGACATATTCACCAACGAAGACTTTGCACCAAGCAACGTTACAGACCGACCCAGAACGGAACTGACTGCACTCTCCGCCAGCCATACATCCGAAGGCGAGACCACAGATGACATAGCACATCCTGCAGATTCTGAGCCATCGGGTATCGGACAGGCTGATCCACCGGTGATCGGACATCCTGGTCCATCGGGAATCGAACACCCTGGTCCATCGGCGATGGAACAGCCTGGTGCATCGGAGATCGAACAGCCTGGTCCATCGGGAATCCAACAGCCTGGTCCATCGGAGAGCCAACAGCCTGGTCCATCAGCGATCGAACAGCCTGGTCTATCAGGGATCGCTTCGACACCGCTCACCCCTGAAGACATTCGGCCTCTGCCCAAGGCAGGCCCAAGGAAAAGCATCAGTACGGGACGGAGGAAGCGAAAGGCTGCAATTCTGACAGATACGCCAGAGAAGAGAGCGATCGAGCTAGAACAGAGTCGAAAGAAACGCAAACAAGCACCGAAAAAGCTCAACCTCAGCATGGACAAGCACGAAGAGAAGAAGACGAAGAAGGCCGGTGGCAAGAGGGCTCGGAAGTCCACCCGCAGGGCAAGCAGTAGTGATGACGCTGAAGAAGTTTTCTGCCTTGTGTGCGTCGAGAGTTTTAATACCAGTCGATCTAAAGAAAGGTGGATCCGGTGCGAGATGTGCGCGATGTGGGCCCACGAGGCGTGTACCGCTGTCGAAAAGTATGAGGCGTACATATGTGAAAACTGTGAATCGGACACCGAGTAGGCGACCACAGACCGAGCGTCACAGATATTGGAAATGTTTCGAGTTGTGATGTTTGATGTTTTGCCCTACTTCAGTACAAATAGTCAAGAAGTGTTTTAGGTCTCAGAGCCCTGCTAGTTAGTTTGTTTAGCCTGAGAAGCTGTGCTTTTGAATCCAGAAAGACCTACGGGTGCAAGAGCTTTGATCCGTTACGTAATCGCATTTTTATGATGTGGTGTTGGTTTTTGTCCTGAGAAAGGTGGAGCTGTGATTTGTATTCCAGGAAGAGCTCAGAGAGTAAGATACAATTGTTTTTCAATACAAGTTGTTTTCGATAAAAGTGGCTTTCACCGCAGCATTCGTTAACATGGTACAATTGACCCCGGGTGCTGTTACAATTGCCCCGTACATGGGGTCAATTGTAACACCTGAAGTGACTTTTTTAAACCAAAAGTTCGACACCTTAGGGTATGTATTTAGAAATATTTTCACATACGCAGCAAGGGCAAAACATCAAGGTTTGTGAAAATCCAACAAAGTGTTCTCCAGCGCAAAACGTTTTCGCTCCTGACTCGAAAATGTAAAAACTGTTACATTTGACCCCGGTCTCCCTACCGGATGGATTCTAAGCCAAATTAAATGTGAGGGTCAGTAAAAATGGCTCAGGAGCCTGTGAACATATTACCAGATGCCTTCACAAATTGTGCACGCCGCCGAAAAACATACCGAATCTAGAAAAATCGAGATGAGATACAAATACATGGCGTCTTGGTCTCGTGTTTGTTTGATTTGTTTATTGATTGGTTCACGAGACACTTTATGCACATTCACGGCTAATGGCGCCGCCCACACTGTCTCGCCGGTGGGCCGTGGAGTGGGAAATGTCCTGAGTGGCGGCGTCTTGGTCTCGAAATGTCGGGCCGGAATTCGGACTTTCGAAAGAAAAAATCAGAAAAGATTCACAAACATCGCATTGAGCCCAGAAAACTGGCGTAGGGTATTCGAAACCACGCGCCTGGGAGCGAAAAGTCAGTCTGGGACAGAGAAAATTCACACCGAAGACCCAAAACTGAATTAGGGCCCACAAATGTGCGTTAGAAGCCCCAAATAAACACAGTGGGGCCCCAAGAGCATAACGGGGGCGAAAATACAACTGACGTTCTGAAGCACATAATCTTCCAAAAGCGACAGGGGCTTAGAACATGCGTCGCAGTCCTAGATAAACATACATGGAGCTCTATAAAATATACACTGGAAGCTCCCAAGGCTCACAGGGACCATGCTAACCCACAAGGGTCTGAAAAAGTGGCTGGAACCACAAAAGACAAAATTGTCTCAAATCGAACAAAAGGACCAGGAACTAAATATGCAAATTGGGATCTTCAAAAGCGAAAAAAACCCTAAAAACGAGCAGGAGTTTAGAAAATGCATTAAACCCCTAACTTGAATTTAAGATATATTACCCGTTACTTTAAAATGTAAAATTTCCGAATATCAGGTATTCCAATTCAAATCACCCGGTCGCCACGACGACAACATCCGTGCACGTGCGCACTCATCTTGCGCATTCGGCGCATTCGCCACACTTTGTGCGATGCTACGGTTTCTGCTAGGTCCTCTGCCTTTTGCTAATTACAACCACATGATAAACCTGCGCCATATGTGACGCGCTGGAATGCCTAGTATGGACGTTCGCTGCGAAAAGTCGAGTAATTCTATTTGATCGTTGAGTCCCTACCTCCCACATCTTCTGATTGTTTTGAAATGCAGATTCCGCTCAGTTTTGATGTACCTGATATCTTTGCTGCTATCCTCCCAGAATGGCTATCCAACTGAAGCCCTTTCTCAGTGCACTTTGTTGCACTTTCTTTCTGCGCTGCGGGCTGATGGATCTTTCGAAACCCCTCCCTCGTTTTAGTGGGCTGTTGCTTTTGGGGCACCGATTATGTTTTACGTGTCAGGGCGTTTTAGAAGATCACGATATCTTCATTTAACGACCGGTGCTTTTGTTCGTTTTGGAACCATTTTGCCAATTGCGGCCCCGACCCCTTTTTCAGGCCCTGGTGCGTCCTTATGACCTATGTGTGCCTTAAGAGCTTCTTTTGCATTTTCTTAATGGTCCAGGTATGTTTATTTATGGCTGCAACGCATGTGTTAAGGCCCTGTGGAGCTTCGACGGGATTCGACAATTTTGTAGAGTTTCGACGGTACTACCGATGGGAATTGTGGGTCCCGGAGCGCGATATTTTGAGAGACAGATTCGGGTTTGTGGGAAGCGTATTACTTAGCTGTTGCCATAACAAGATTTTGGCGGTTTCGATTGCAAGATTTCGAGCCTCGGGACGAGTTTTCTGGGGCCCAAAGTACTTATTTGGAAACACCTGCGCGAATTCTGGTGGACCGACGCGAGGTTTGGTGACCCTAGGGCGAGTTTTGGAGCCCGGACACGATTTTTGGAGCTTATGCCTCTCAGGATAGAGGGGACATTGCCCCCTTTGCTACACCACTGCGGCCACTGAAGGAGTATATTTTGTCCCAGAGTGATATTCCGGTTAATAATTTATTTTTTTGAGCAGCTGCAACTTTCGTGTCCCGGGGCGCCCTTCTGGGCCCCCAGGGAGATTTTCAAGGGCCGTTACGCTATTTTTTACGAAGCCGAATGTGACCTTTTGGCCCCGACGTCATTTGCTTGGATCCTTGAAGAATATGAGCCGCCTCGACACTGGTTTAGGGTTTAAAAGTTTTAGATTTTGGCGTCATTGTTAAGGCCCCAGATTTGAAGTGCTTTTTTGTGCGCTTTTCGTGCAGTGTTTTTCGAGAGTTCGACCCAAATACGGAGTGCTTTTCGTTACTCCGGCTTCATTTCTGTTTCGGTCCCAATCAGTCTGATTACGTGGAATGGTGCGGCGCGTCGTTCCACTAGACTGATTTTCATGGTACGCCAGTAAGGCATTTTTGGTACACCCACTTCTCAGGGTGATATTATATGTCAAATCATATAAATGGTACCTGCGTATACATAAAATTGACTACGGCACGATTTATCCGTGTCCAAGGTTCAAGGGCAAGGATAGAAAACAATCGCGTCATTGGACCGGGGCTGGCAATGTTATCCGTGCAGACCTCTAGAAATGTTAACCGTGCAGACCTCTACCACCCACCGCCACGCTACCATTTCTTCATTCCCATCGTACGCTTTTGGGTTTCTAGTATCTAGTATCTAGTACGCTCAGCGGTAAATTTTATTGACTCCACGGCAACAAAGTATCGTCGAGACAACCATTCCATCGTTCAGACGACCGCCGACGATAGAATTGTCTCCCGTTTAGCACAGAGCCAATGGCATGCCTTCTGGTCGCCGGTGGTTGTCGAACTCGCCCGGTATCACTTTATGCTCGATGGCACGGTTACGGAAGTACCCAACTATGGTATACTCAGCGGCTTTAGAGGCAATCGACTAGACCACGGGTACTAAAACAACACCAGACCTACGTTAAGTAATGAATAATTTATAACATGAGCTGATTTTTAAAACAATTTTAATTTGAAACCTTTTTCCTGGGGGATGTACGATAATATTTTTTAATTTCATTAAAATCGTTGGAAAGAATCTAGAAGAATATCATTCTTTACGCGCATTCCTCGCTTTCAAATCCGTCCGTTTCCATTCTAAACGCGACGATGTGCGTCGAAGAGTGAAATAGGGAATTGATCACGGTTCTTTATAATTGATGAGTGGTGGATGAGTGCGGCAAGATAAAACTACCAAGTTCGAATTATCTGGAGTGTTAATCAAACGATTTTTTCTCTCATTTTCTGACCTATATGACACCAAATGAAGTGGTTCGGTCTTAAACAGACTCCAGAAACCGACTCTATTCGGGGCCAGAGCGTAAGGGTGACAAAGTTGGTAAGGTCATCCTGTAGATGTGGACATTGCGATTGGAAAGGTGCTGCACAGAGCATTTACAGACATTCAAAAGTAAAGCACCCAGGTCTACCAGTGTTAAGAGTACTGCAAGATAGCCATTTTGGCGCTGGCAGGCGATTTGACTGGACTTGCAAGCGAGCACTGGATCATCAACCATCAAGCTCAGGTGAAAATATTGGTATATGGATTACATTTGAGTAAAATATAGTCACCTAAATGTAATTAGAAAAATATTTTGGTGTGTAGGTACCTACTCAGCAGGCATTGCACTGCAGTTGGTGGCAATGCATACAATATAGGGGATGGTGAATTTTAGCCACCTGGTGGTTTAAACCATGGTTCAAACTGGCTGGACTAAATTAATTTAAGCCACTCTGGCTTAACTTATATTTCTGGTATGGCTGGAGGGCAGTGATGGACATTAGTTAGGGAAGCATCAATTATAATTCCAAATGTGCTACACTCCATTTTATTTGCAAGAAAAAATACTCCCTAAAATTCCACAAAACTTTGTCTGGGTTCTGGGTATGCACTCCACAAGCCAGATGTTTACTCCATTAGGTACAGTTGGTCTAACATGTAGCCCCCTGGATGCTAGTAGTTAGAAATGGTATTTGTAAATACCAGGATTTTGACATCCAACTACTGTCATTGAGGGAGATAAAAGACAAAGACATAAAAGATCAGTGCAACTATGAGCCACAAGGGCCCTTCTTGGTTGCACTCTGTACACTGAACCAATTGTCCACCAAATGTGTTGATCAACTATCCCTGAAATACAGAAAAACAAGCCCACTATTCTTGTAATGATTGTCTATGCTGTTCTTAAAGATGTTCAGTTTGTTGCTACTGACAATGGTTTCTGGCAGCTGGTTCCAGTGTTCTACTACCCTGTTGGTGAAGAAAGTTTGCCCTAACCTTGTTCTGCTGTGGTTAACTTTAATTTTGAATTTATGACCTCTAATTCCATCATTTCTGTTAAATTAAAACAGTTCCCTGAGATAACCCTGTTCCTGACCATGTAACAAATTGAAAGGCCTCGATGGGCTCCTCTCAGCCTCTCTATATCTAAGTGAAAACATATTAAATTTCTTCAATCTTTCCTCATATGCTAGGTTGCCCATACCATTCACAATTTTTGTTGCCTTCATTTGTACTCTCTCTAAAAGCCAACAATATTTTTAATAACTAGGGGACCAAGCTTGGACCCAATATTCCAGATGTGGCCTAGCATATGCACAATAAAGCTTCCTGATTACTTTCTCACTTTTGTATGATACATTCCTATTTATTGCCCCAAGCATTCTTAGTGCCTTCTTCCTGGCTTCTTTGGTCTGTTCTGATGCCCCCAATTTTGTGTTCAAAATAACACCTAATTCCTTCTCCTGCTGAGTCACAGATAGTATTTGCCCAACCCATGAAGTATGGAGCCTTGATATGCTACCTACCTACATGCATGATTTTGCACTTATCAAAATTAAATTTCATTTGCCATTTTCTGACCACTTCACATGCTCGTCTCAGTCTTTCTGCAGAATATTCTGCAATATGTTGCAAGATACATATTAGACAGACTGTTCATAGCCATTTGATAGCTAGGTACCTATTTTATGTTAACTGAAAAGTGACTATTTGAGCCACAGCAATTTGTGCTGTTTGGGCATAGTTTTCCCATTGTCTTACTGATAATCGTATGTATATGTAGGTAGGGATGGAAAAGCTGGCTTAAATTCAATGTATGGCAGCCAGTGGCTTTTATTAATTTAAGCCGGTTTAAACTGGCTTTTATTATTTAACACGCGCCCTGGAGGGCCTCTGAAAATAACGCGTCCTGGAGGGGGGGCGGATTCCGCCCCCTAAGATCTCAGCTCCTATGAAGGCTAGAGCAACGAAATTCACAGGGTGAATGGGCACGATAGTGACCTTTATTGTGTGAAAAGTGCATGACCTTAGGTCAATATCTTCAAGGTCAAATGAGGTCAAAATGGCAACATTTCTGGTTTTACGTGGCTTGGCTTGTCATTGTTATGGATCACTGTGGTTGTGTTTAAATGCTCCAAAATTGGCATTAATGTTGTTTTGGACATTACTAATAATGCAATGCAGATGTCAGATCCGCCATTTGACCTCAGGTCACCTATATAGGAGCACTTTATTAGGTCATTACCTGCTCCAGTTACCGGAACCGGGCTCCCATCCCGACTGCTCCGTTAGGCGGCTCGGCACAATCGGCTACGCAAATAAAGGAGTTAAATGCATGAATAAAGGATGGAAATGCTTAGGCACACAATGACAAACAGTAGATTTCGGGATGTATAGGGAGTAACATGTAAAAGTGACATCAATCGCATGACAGTCATTTGCATTTATGACACATTGCAGTTGACCAAGTTTGCCTCCATTAGCCTCTCATGAACTTGACCTGACTTGACCTCGGCGACCTAACATGACTTTTAAATTATATAGCATAACAATATGCATCAAACAAGTCGCTAGTGTTGACAAGAACACTTCCCTATTGCCAATATACGGGAGGCGCATCAGCGCCGATTTTTGTGGTCTGGCGCTGTGAATTGTTTTTACTTTAACGGCCCATAACTTGAAAACCTCTCGGTCGATGTCCACTTTTCTTGCTTTAAACAATGCGCCGGTCATTTCTAAGCTGGTACGCGATAAATTTGGCGTATATCTGCCGGTACAATATGGAGTTATGTGAGAAAAGTCGGAAGGATTGGGGATTTCGCCATACCCCTCTAGAGCGTGTGTTAACCTGTTATGAACTTGACCTGACTTGACCTCGGTGACTTGACATGACTCTGGAACAATGTAGCATGACAATGTACATCAAACAAGTCGCTAGTTTTGCCAAGAACACTTACTTTTTGCTAGTATACCGGAAGCGCATCAGCGATGATATTTGTGATCTGGCGCTGGAATTTTTTTGACTTTAGCGACCCTTAACTCGAAAAATTTTCCGTCGATTTTAATTTTACTTACTTCAAACAACGCGCCGGTCATTTATTGGCAGGTACACAAACAATGGCGTATATCAGCCGGTAAAATCTGGAGTTATCTACGAAAAACCGGAGGGGTGGGCGGATTTCGCCCGCCCCCCCTCCAGGGCGCGTGTTAAGGCCAGTTTAAATTCACGACACTTCTAAGTCCCACACTTATAAGGCTCACAAACCATGGGTGCATTGACAGTGTTGGTCTTCAGCACAATACAAATGTAAAATACCATACCTAGAGAGTACAATGAAGACCTACTGTGCATGACCAGATGATTAGTGACAGTTTCTGACCCAAAGTATGGACATTAGGTTGATTCACCTATCATCTAATGCTTTGAAGCTCATCTAATGCTCATCTAATGGATCT
>JAOTOL010001341.1:0-135000 GCA_034440575.1 Imbricaverruca yamaguchii
CCAGTGTTTTAATTCAAATTCAGTGGGGTTCTAGGTAGGTGGGTAGGCACTACTACCCACATATATACCTCCCTACCTACCTAGGTTGGTAAATAAGTACCAACTTTCCTTCCTATTTCAGTAAGTTTGCAATTTAAGCTAATTTCTGGGTATATGGAATTTGTTCTTATATTGCAATGTTTATGAGAGTGTTGAACATGTGACCACTTCCCTACTTCCTCAAGGGGATGAGTAGTCTAGGGGGCAAGTTGCCCATCTCTGTCAAAAAAAAAGATTCGTGGGTTGGAGTCGCACCTATTTTTACTCTGCCCACAACCAATCAGCATGGAGATTGGTGATGCTACATGAAAACTGTTGATGTGTTGTAAAACCAATCACTACTACAACCACCTACTTCCTCTGCAAGTGCATGCACTTCAGTTAAGAAGACAAAAAATATCACTGCAAGGGGCTTCAATTTGGTAATATAGTAAACAAATTAATGTTCAAAATGAAGAAAAATAATGCACCATAACCTAATTTCTGCTTAAAGGTATTTTATTAATCCTTGGAATTTATCGTTTAAGTGCAGCACATATCAATATAGATGAGATGAAAATGTTAAAAAAAGCAACATAACATAACCTAACCAGTTTAGCCTCCCTTTTGAGAAAGAAGAAAATGGGAACAATTTTTGTCTTGAAAGCTCCAAACAAATCATGAACCAAACTAACCTAACCTAATAAGCTGCTTTTGAAGAAAACAATGACAAAATTTGTTTTAAATTTATACCATTTTTATCAGCATCAAAGAACCTAAATCAGCCAAACATAGCCCATTTTTTTGTTTGTTGGATGCAACTGTGTGTCAAATCTTGTCCTGTTATCTCTTTAGAGCACAATGGTACTACTTAGCCCAACCTTTCATCCAAGAAAGCATTTTTTCATATATTTTCTAATTTGCTTTTCTTTGAAAGAACCATAACCTAAGCTAGCCTGAGGTGTTTTTAAGGATTAAAAAATGAAAATTTTTCCAAAATGGCCTTTTGAAATTTTCTCACAGCAAAACCCTAACCTAACCTAATATCACCAAGCCTAACCTTAGATACCTGTCTTATCATACATAGGCTGGACCAGGCCCTGCCATCCCCATGCCTTCCTGTGTGTTGCCTCGAATGGTACAAATGATGTCATCTGGGGTACCACTTTTGGGCAGTTTTAATGGTTTCATGCATTTTGAAATGGAAGTATTTTCAATTCAACTCACTTTCTAAATCCTATAATATCATGTTTATGCTTTTGGAATCGTTTTGAGCTGTTATTTTATCATTCTCAATTAGGCTGCAAATTAGGTGACAAGCATCACAAATGCAGCATTTTAGGAGCACTTATTTTCTTGAATTCTTAGATGGCTCAGTTGAGTCATAATTAGTGCAGTTGTTTACATAGCTTCCTTGTAGGTTGTTCTGTGCTTGGTTTTATGTCTGTCGCACTTTGTGTTCAATGTACATGTGTTTTAGTTTTAGTTGTATTGTATAGTTTTCTGTTGTGGTGTGTCCTTATCATCTAGAAGAAAGATTGGGAAAGAATATATTTTCAACCAACATGCTCATGTTTCCAAGAGATGAAAATGCATATTACACCTGGTTGACAGTGAAAAGGATCTGATGGAGTTCATCCAACCAGCCCATCCATTTGTTCCAACCACTTTACCTCTGATGATTATGATCCTAGGCACGGATGCAGCTGAAAATACTGTCAGTGTCAACACCTGTCGTCTGGTGTCAGTCCATGAATTAGCTTGCCTATCAGATCTGTATGGTATGGAGTGTTGCATCATGCTTGTCTGGAATGCTAGCTACTTTTGGAGCATCTTAGACATCAAGACACAAAAGATCAGTGTGACTATGAGCCAAAAGGGCCCTTCTTGGTTGCACTCTGAACACTCAACCAGTTGCCCACCAAATCCATTGATCAGCCCTCCCTGGAATACTGAAAAGCAAGCCATCTATTCTTCTAATCATTTCCTATGGTGTTTTTAAAGATGTTCAATGTGCTGCCACTGACAATGGTTTTTGGCATCTGGTTCCAGTGTTATATTACCCTGTTGGTGAAGAAAGACTGTCTTAACCTTGTCCTACTGTAGTAAACTTTAATTTTGAATTGATGATCTTCAGGTGCATCATTTCTGTTACATTAAAATATTTACCTAATATATCCATCCCTTCTGACCACTAACAAATTTAAAGACCTCAATGAGTACTCCTCTCAATTTTCTATATCTAAGTGAAAACATGTTCAATTTCGTCAATCTTTCTTCATATGCTTGCTTGCTGTTGCTTATGTCATTAACCATTTTGTAGCCATATTTTGTACTCTCAAAAGTGAACAATCTTTCATAACTAGGAGCCAAAGCATGACACAGTATTCCAAATGTGGCCTGACATGCACAGTAAAGCTTCCTGATGACTTCCTCACTTATGTATGATACATTCATATATATTGCCCCAAGCATTCTCAGTGCCTTCTTCCTGGATTCTTTCGTCTGTTCTGATGCCCCCAATCTTGTGTTCAGAATAACACCAAAGTCCTTCTGCTGAGTCACTGATAGAACTTGGCCACCGCCATCAAATATGGAACCTTCATATGCTGCTTACCTTATCTTCATATCTTATCTTTGTATAGCTAAATAAAGAACCAGTTCAATTCGTTTGATGCCACTTCTATTCACATGAATTATAACACGACCATCATCAGCAAACTGGGACTGGAGCAAGACGGCCTTGCCGTCGTTACCGGCTTCGTCGCCTACAAAATGAGGCGTCAATACATCGCTTGGCTGTCCGACGTCTGAAGCACCGGAGGTGCTCCTGGCCGCTGTGTCCAGCCCTTGGTTAATCACCATCGGTCGCGGCGGGCGCTGCATGCCACCCTCACCCTCTACCACATACGTGGTAGAGGGTGATGCCAAACCAGTTTAATTCTGATGTCTGCTTCATCATGGACTCAACCTGCACAGGCGACACCAGCATCGTGAGACCCGGGGTGGGCGTCATTAGTAGCCGGCAGCCGAAGCTAGGACTGTGGCTAGTTGTGTGAGACGGAGGCTGACTCGAGTTAGGCTGCATGTGCGCATTGGCTGGTTGCGCAAGAACTCTGCTCGGCATAGCGCAGGGACAGGCATCTAGGCAGGTCCGCCATCATGTCACCAGGCAGCGATAGGATGTCCACCCTCACACTGCCGGCCATGTGTCACCGTCTCTGCTGTGTGTCGTGTCGTGTCGTGTCGCTCGATTCTGCCTTTTGTAACCGTGTTTGTTGTTGCCACCGTGACCAGGGGCGGACTGGCGGCGCCTCCTGTGTTCTCGTTCTGGCGGCACTTTGCATTGGTTTCATGCCGCCCGATCCTGCCGTTTTGTTGGCGTGTTTTGCTGCTGCCACTGTGACCACTGACTGATTGGCGGCGCTCCCTGTGTCGGCCCGTCCTGGCGGCACTTGACTCTGCCGTCGTATCGCCCGATCCCACCGACCTGTTGGGGTGTTTTGCTGCTGCCGCTGTTACCAGGGGCAGACAAGCTGCGCCCGTCCTCGCGGCACTTGACACTGGTTCCGGCTCTGATACTGCTATGAAACAGGTGTGGCGTGTGCCATTTCATTGTTGCTCATGAGGCCTATGATCATTGGTGTGAAAGAACGATATGCAAAGTCTCTGTTCCACGAACTTCGATTGTGATCCTTCATTCATGCTCTGAATCGGAAACAGCACATAAGCCGACTAGGTCGACTACCTGGACGTGCAGGAGTGTTTTGAATCATCCAGATCTAGTTCTGAACGCATTGTTAGGGAATGCCGCCAATACATGCCTGACTGCTTTTAGCACCCGATGTCTGACCGCTTTCCAGTCCATCCGCCGAAGGTAACCTCCGAACTAGAGTGAAATTTTACATACTTTTGTGATGGGTCAATCCCCGCTTACGACTGGCGTGAGCCCACCTCCCCCAATCCATAGGCCTTCCTGTTACCTCCAGGCATTGCTCTCCCAAATCGTTTTCTGGAAGTTCCACCCATATTCCTGAGCTGGTACGGAGGTCCACAGATGCCCCTATAAAAGGAATGTCTGCCTCTCACGTGCTCCCTATGGTCCTGTCGATCTTAATATATCAGGGGCACTGCCGTATATAGAGGGGTTAAAAGGGCTTTCGGTCAATTAATTTTGGCATGCAGCACCATAAGCCTAATGCTAAATTTGATGTACATTAAGGGACTCGACCCCCCTTCCCACCTTATTCCATCATGGCGACGACCACACTTAAGATACGCCCTTACTGCATTTCGCCGCGGTAAGATGCTAATTCTCTGCTATATTTGACCTGTCCTACCTCACTGTACGTTCTTCCGGGTATAATATGTGCATACAAGGTATTGGAGATCCCTTCCGGGACTATGACGCTCTAAGTTTTGCACCTGCACCTATTAAACCCTCATTTTGTCCCCCTTACTATGCGTACGCTGCGTATATTCGACAGCGTGTTAGCGGCTTGGCCGTATTAAGTGGTACCCCTGATGACGCCATATAAGGACCTGCGCAGAAAGCTGCGCAGTAGGGATGACGCCACCTCATATATATCGCCTTGGGCTGGACTACAGCCTACCAGCCGATATCACCACACGGTGGCAGGCTGGCAAAACTCACTCACACACACACGGAATACAGCCGACATCACCACACGGTGGCAGGCTGGCCAAACACAAAGACACACACACGGACTACAACATGTGCTATTTGACATAACTGACCATGCACGTAGGAAGGTTGGTGGTCTGTGCCTTGAAACCCAAGTAATTAATCAATCAAGCAGTATGGCAGCCAGCTTAACAAGGTGGCCATTTGGACCAGATGATGTGGAAAGGGTGCAGATAGAAGGGGTATTGCCATTTACACTTCCTTTATCTCAGCAAGGTACCCAAGCCATCACCAGCTGACTGCCAGTCACCTGTTGATATCATTCAAACATACCAGGACACACCAAGCTGGGTGCACTGAATTGCCCAAGGGCATCATCAGGGATATTTACAAGGGTTCAGTTAAGTTAGGTTTTCACCCCCTAAGAAATGTTCCTGGTTATGCCATGGGGGTCATATATTGCATCCAGCTGGAGGTGTGTCTGTACATTTGAGTGATGTCATGAACAGCTGACTGACAGTCAGCTGATGGTGAATTGGATGCATTGTTGATGTATAGAAAGTGTGAGGGGTAATACTTGAAGATTACCAATAGAAGGTACCTACCTAGGTTTGTATGTGCCTGCCTGTACAGGAAAAGGTGCACCTGGTGTGCTGATCTTTGGGAAAAAGTGATCATTATGGACAGATATGATGTTAAATTGATCTTTACTGTCCAGTAAAGGCTTCAAGTTAGTAAACTTTGTGAAGTTAAATTTCAATATGTCGACCATATGTCATTGTCAAGCCCATTGCATCTGTTGCCATTGGCAAATAATTAGTTAATTGTACTATTTTTGTGTGTGTACTTTATATAATATGATATAATAATACTTTGTAAGTAATCAGCTGGGTGTTTAAGACAAAAAAAACTGGGTGCTTCCAGCAGATGCATCCACTGGTAGTTATGGTACTTGGAGTTTGCAAAGCTTATAAGAGGTGATTGTGTAGTTTGAAATCATCAGCTGTTGGTGACAACTATGGATGGTTTGGAAAATATCAGCTGTTGGTGACAAAATGACATTGGTCTCACTCATTTTAGTTTAGCTTCCATCATTACCAAAGCTAAGTTTTGGTTAGATTCAGCAAGGTTGCAACCAGCATAAGTTTTGTTTTTGTTCAGCATTCATGGGTTTTATGTGACCAGCATCAATAGATCAGGCTAAAACCTGTATGTTTTAAGCGATTCAATGGGGATGTATTGTAACCCCAAATGTATCATAACCGTTAATGTATTGCAATACCAAATTTGCATAACCCTAATATATCCCCCCCGATGAGGCACCACCTTTACGCGGTGGGGGGATTGAGTGCCCCAATGACCCGGCGACCATCATACCGGCGAGGGGTGAGACTAGGAGTGCCTCACTCGTCCTTCCATCCATACGCCCCCATTCCAATGCCCATCTCATCCCAATCCATGTCCTTCACCTAGCCCTACAACACTAACTATCTCTACTATGAGCAGGCAGGGCAATGTCCCCGGTCCTGCCAACCAACTCCGTTTTATCGGGGTAGCCACGCCCCCGCGGCCCGTCCCCCAGGGTTGATGGAGTCCTGGAGGTTGAGGTCCCCCGTCGCACGGTGCTAGTTGTGACGGGGGACCAACACACCTCTTTGTTCCTGATATCCCGGAGGGGCGGGAGGGCCCGTGGGGCCTTACGCGGGTCAAGTGGCAGGTCGCCTCGGGCTGGGGGCCTGGGTTTCTCAGTGCCTGCCGGCCCGGCCTACCGGGGTCAAGGGGTGGGCGGTGCTGGATTCCGGTCGGGGTGGTGAGTATCTCTCCCCGCCGGACGAAGGCGCCGCCTGCCCCGTATAGCTCCTCGGACGCCTGGGGACCTCGCGTACGCGGGACCCAGGCGTCACCCCAGTAGGGCCCCTAAGGGGTGGGGCGCCCGAGGAGCCGAACATCAAGGCGCATCGCATGACATCTTCAAACCAAAAAAACCTCCTGGTCCCTCGCGTAGGGATCAGACCATCGCCGAACCAATCGCAGGTGGGAGCGTGTCAAACCAGGAAAGCCACGGCAGAAGTATTTCGAATGTTCCTCGCATACTCATCTTCCGAGGACTGACCAAAAATATTTAATCATTGTCCCCTTTCCAGAGGCGAGACGGATGCGACAGATTTGGGAGTATCACCCGTTGCGAGAAGTTAAAGAATGGTGCTCTTGAAGTAGAGTTTGCACAAGTAGGAGAAGCACAGAACGCACTGGAAATGAGTTCGTATATAGTGTGCGGAAAGGTGGAAGGAAGTTCGACGGCAGCATCCAGATGAAGGTCGAACCCCATAAAACCAAAAAATACATCGCGCGGAATCATCAATTGTTACGATCTCAAGGACGGACCGGAGGAAGAGATAGGAGATGGGCTATCTGAGTTCGGCGTGATAGGAGCCAGAAAATGAAGACCAGACGAGGTGCAGAGCTGATCGCCACAAACAATGTAATGCTGACTTTCGATTCAACTGACTTGCCCTCTGAGATCCGGGTGGGTTACATCCGGGTCAAGGTGCGACTTTTTCTTCCAAACCCAATGCGTTGTATTAAATGTCAGAAATATGGGCACACCAACCAATACTGTAGAAATCGTCCTGTGTGTAGCAAGTGTTCTTCCCCAGACCATAGTATCGACCAATGTACCTCAGAAGTGCCATTCTGCGTCAACTGCGGCAGAGGACAGGATCCCCACACATCATTCGACCGCGCCTGCCCTAGCTACTCCAGGGAAATAAATTATATCGATCAAACACAATCAAAAGGTAACGTTTCGCGAAGCTCTGGATCTTTACGATCGCACACACCCGAGAACATCATACGCAAACAAAGTTAAAAATGTAACTTCGGTTCCACGGCGAGTGCAGACAGCTGGAGCAAATGAACTCGTTGCAGCACTAAGTGAGGTTCTTCTCTCCTTCGGTTTACTCGTCGCTCCGTCCACAAGGCATACGACCGAGGTTCCATCGCCCACGAGTGACGCCGTTCGACCACCGGAGGTCCCCTCCCGACCAACACCCGAATATGGGGCGTGGACGCTGGTCCAACGATCAAAGAGGCCTCCTCGATCCTTTCCGCCCAATCCCAGCCCCTCCCAATCCAGTTTGAAATCCCCACCTCCCATCCCCCATTCCCTTCCAACCCACCCTCTCCTCCCTCACGCCCCACCACCACCTGCAAACCCAGCCTCTCCACCTCCTCCCTACCTGACTCTCCCGTCCCCTCAGTCATATCCACCGATGCCCAATCCATCTCCAACCTTTCTCCACTCGCACCCGCCTCAAATCAGACATCCTCACGTACCACAGCACCATTCAATGTACAAAAATCCTTACCATCCACATCCATACCTAATGCCTCCAACACAACCATTACCAACACATCCTCTTGCCAACCCTCAGCATCCAAGCTCACCTCCCGCTCGCGCCCCCTGATCTCCCATTCAGCATGGTGTTGGAGGAAGGTCAATTCCCGGCCGCCTGGCGGTGAGCCATAGTAGTCCCCATATTAAAGCGAAGCAAAAATGGGTTTGTTCCGCTACACTACCGGCCCATCGTCCTGACTTCGTGCTGATGTAAATTACTAGAAAAATGGTCAATTTGCTCCTTTCATGGTTTTTAGAAACACGACCTTTTTACCAACGCACAGTGCGGTCTTAGGAAACACCGTTGAACAACAGACCATCTTGTAATACTAGACGCTGCTCTACATGTGGCTTTTAAGCAGAAGCGACACACTGGAGCCATCTTTTTATATCTAGGAGCATATGATACACCTGGCGCCGTGGTATTTTGATGAAAACTCGAAAGTGTGGAATCCGCGGCCATCTAGGCACTTTCATTCGCAACTTTTTAATTGAATAATTCGTCTGCGTTCGGGTGGAACACGAAGGGACAAGTAGTCTAGGGGTGAGTTGCTCGTCTCACAACCGAAATATTGTGGGTTGGAGTCTCACCTGTCGCTCCTCTTCGCCCGCGACCAATCGGCGTGAGAGATTGGCGACGCTACATGACTCAACGGTCGATGTGTCGTAAAACCAACAACCAACCGGGTGGGACACGAACTGTCCGAACGGTTGCAACAAACCAATGGAGTCGCACAGGGCAGCGTCCTCAATGTGACTGTTCGCCATGATGATAAATGACATTGACGATAGTGTGCCGCCGAACATAGGACGGTCGCTCTTTGTCGATAACTTCGCAATCTCGTCCTCTGCCTCAAATATTTCCACACTGACATGACAACTGCATATTGCAGAAAACAAGCTCCAGAGCTGGAGGATCAAAAATGGGTTCCGGATCTCCACCGACAAATCAGCCGCAATCCATTTCTGTCGCTGACGATGTATTCAGAAACTCGACGTTGAGCTGTACGTCGAGCCTATCCCAGTGAGGCCAACCGTGAAGTTTCTGGGGGTACAATTTGGCAGTCGTTTGACGCACGAACACCACATCAAGACACTTCGAAAAAAATGTTTTAAATATCTCAACCTATTGAAATGTATTGGTAAAATGTCTTTCGGCGCGGACCGTTAGACCTTAATGACATTTAACAAGTAATTTACCCGGTCCAAACTGGACTGCTCGTGCTATGTGTACGATGGAGCTTGCGCCAGCAGTAAGCACACCTTGTACATATGGCACCACTTGGCACTGCGTATTATCACTGGTGCCTTCAGAACCTCACCAGCTGCGAGCCGTCGCAGAGGCCAATGAACCGCCGCTGGCACCGAGGCGTGAAATGTTGGGTCTGCGATATGCGTGTAAGCTGCGCCAATTTCCCACGCACCTCACCTACGACGCAGTCTTCTCTCCCGCCGCATTTTGACACTGCAATGAACGGAATCAGAAGACGTTACCTTTCTGTACGCGGATGCAGACCCTTTTCAAAAATAGTAAAACGAGAGTGCGTCGAGGGATGCAAGTAAGAAAGCTACGTATACCACCCTGGAACCTTGCTTCTCCCCCAATTGACATATCGTTGTCAGCCATGCACAAGGGAGGCATCCCATCGGAATTGTGTCGGTCGAGAACGATTGAACACCTGGACTTTTACCGAGGACACGCAAGGATTTTTACTAATTGCTCCAAGAGTACCACAGGGACAGGGTGTGCTTTTCTGTGCGGCACTGCTGTACGCTTGTTCAGTTTGCCTGTGTATATCTCGATTTATAACTCCGAACTTATTGCGATCATGAAGGCACTGTCTTTTATAGAGGTTTCTCGGGAAGCTACATGTGATTCTCTCAGACTTCTTGACCAGCCCTTTGGCACTAATTGTACTTTATCCCTCGAACCCTCTACTACTTGACATTTTCATACGAATTACTACGTTGGGAAGGGAGCGGAAAACCGTCTGCTTATGCTGGATCCCAAGCCATATCTGAGTGTGGGGAAACGAGCCTGCAGACACACTGCGGTGATCCCCCGATGAGGCATCACCTTTCCGTGGTGGGGGGGATTGCGTGCCTCAAGGATCCGGCGGCCAGGCCACCAGGCGGCCGGGGAGAGGTCAGACTAAGAGTGCCTCACTTGTCCTTCCATCCATACGCCCGCATTCCAATGTCCATCTCATCCCAATCCATGTCCTTCACCTAGTCATACAGCACTCAGCTTTATCGGGGTAGCCGCGCCCCCTCGGCCCGTCCCCAGGGGTTGACGGAGTCCTGGAGGTTGAGGTCCCCCTTCGCACGGTGCTAGTTGTGATGGGGGACCAACACACCTCTTTGGTCCTGATATCCTGGAGGGGCGGGCGAGCTCGTGGGGCCTCACGCGGGTCAAGTGGCAGGTCGCCTCGGGCTGGGGCCTGGGTTTCCCAGTTCCTGCCCGCCCGGCCGGCCGGGGTCAAGGGGTGGGCGGCGCTGGATCCTGGTCGGGGTGGTGAGACTCTCTCCCGGCCGGGTGAAGGCACCGCCTGCCCCGTATAGCTTCTCGGGCGCCTGGCGACCTCCCGTTCGCGGGACCCAGGCGTCCCCCCAGTAGGGCCCCTCAGGGTGGGGCGCCCGAGGAGCCGAAACCAAGAACAGCGCATGGCATTCAGAAGAACAAAAATCACTCCTGGTTCCTCTTACGAGGGCCAGACAAATCGATCGTCTTCAAACGAGACATGCCCCCGCATACTCATTTTACGAGCACGTGAAGGCTCCAAGCAGCTAGCGTCCCTATCACCATTTCAACGACGTGACGGGTGTGACAGATTCGGAGTTATCACCAGATGTCAGGCTTTGCGTGACGGAGGATTAGAAGTAGAGTTTTCAATGGGAGAAGATGCGAATAAAGTGCTCTCAGCTGAATTTTTCATATACAGTATGCGAAATGGTAATATCAGACGGGAAGTGACCATTTCAATGAGTGCGGAGGCCCACAAGACAAAATACTCGTCCAAGGGCATAATTAACTGTTTCGACCTGATAAATGTGTCTGATGCAGAAATAGTGGATGGCCTCTCGGAGTCATGGGTTACAGAGGCTCGTCGTATAAGTACCAGAAGGGGACCGGAGGTGCGGCCCACGAACAACATTATCTTGACCTTCAATACACCCGACCTCCCAGCACAGTTCTCGTAGGATACATTCGTGTCAAAGTGCGCAGATGCATCCCGAATCCTATGCGATGCTTTCAACGTTTCGTCAATGTGATGTCAACGTTTCGGGCACACCAAGCCTGCATGTCGCAATCGGCCCGCATGCGCAAACTGCGCGGCCACTACCCACACCGCCGAAAACTGTAGCTCCCAGGATCCCTGGTGTCTAAACTGCGGGGAGAGGACAATCTCCCCACACTTCTTATGACCGTTCCTGCCCTGTGTACGTAAAAGAAAAGGAGATCCTTTCATTTAAATTTACACACATTTCGTTCCGTGGAGCCCGAGACATGCATATTTGCACACATCCTGCAACTTCTTACGCTGCCAAGGCAGCAACGCTACCACCGATGAGGAAGCCGCCTACCCATCCGCAACAGTACGACCAGAGTAGCGCTACTGCGCTGATAGGTCAGCTCGTAGCTCTGTTGCGATCATTTGGAGTCGCATGACCCCCATTATCCCCTATAGCGAGTGGAGAAACCGTGACAACTGAGGATGAAGCACAGGTCGTGGCTCCCAAGCAGGGGTTCCCCCCGGAGGATACAGCCACGGCCCCCATCGAGTGTGATGGAAGCTGGTAGGCAGTACAAAGAAAGAAACGTCAAGGTAAACCCACATTATCCTCCCCATCAAAGTCCAGCCAATTACCATCTACAACGACGCTATCCTCGAAACCACCACCTTCCACTACCCATCCTTCCTCCATCTCTCCCCCCAGTCCCCTCACGCACCACCACCACCACCACCGCCACCTCCAAATCCCTCTTATCCACATCCTCCCTTCCAGAACCCAGCCGCCCTCACGTGAGGCAGGCCTCTACCTCACCATCCACATGTGCATCCCCACCTCTATCGCCTTCACGCAACACCCAGCGACCAATCCATATATCTGATGCAAGTTCTCATTACCAGGAAGCCGAAAGGCGTGCCCGCGAGGCCAAACGAGCACGACTCGCACAGATGGAGAGAGCCCGGACCGAAGGGCGCCAAGGAAGTGACAAGTCTCTCCCCCAAGGCCAGCCACCCCATTACCACGACGGCGAGTGGAGGGACCAGCTCCGTCAGGCAATGAGATGGGGCCTCCTCCACCTTCACCCCGGTTGGGGCCCCAGAAGAGAGGATTGCCGCTGTCTGGTTCCCCACCAGCGGAAGCGTCGCCGCGTTCTCGCCCCAGGACCCAGTCGCTGGGTCGTAATCGAAGTGAACCCTCTGAGTTAATAGACTCCGCCCCTGGTTAGTGTACGAGGCCTTAATCTCCTACTTCCCCTTCTAAACGTCCATTTATCGTGCAACTACCCTTTTATTACAGAAATCAGGACTGTTTATTTGCAAAGTTTCCCGTAGTCTGTTTTAACCTTTGAATCGCCCATCATGCAAGCTTTTTGTTTACAGTGGAACTGTAGATGTTTTAGCACTAGTGCCCCAGAACTCCAGAGAGTCCTTAATCAACGTTGTCCAGCGGTAGTATGCCTACAGGAAACTAAGCTTAGACCCGAGCATAAGATATATATTAAAAGCTACTCTATATTCCGTAAGGATATCCTGTTTGATACCATTGCTCACGGTGGGGTGCTTCTGGCCCTGCACCATAGCGTTCCCGGGAAAGAGACCGCGTTGAAAACTGACTTGCAGGCGGTGGCTGCGCGCATCCTCTTAAACCGTCGGGCTCTTTCTGTTTGCTCCCTATACCTCCCCCCTGGTGTCGTACTGCCAATCAATGATCTGGGGAAGCTCTTGCCCCAACTCCCGCCTCCACTCCTTTTAGGAGACTTTAATTCCCACCACACCGTGTGGGGCTGCGTTGATGTTAACTCTCGTGGGCGTCTCCTGGAAAATTTAATTCCGCTTACACCTCTTTGCATTTTAAATACTGGCGCAGGTACCCACATTAGCCTGCCATCAGATTCTACTTCAGTTTTAGATCTCAGTATCGCAAGCCCACAGCTTGTGAACAGTTTTGAATGGACCGTTGACGAGGACCCATTGGGGAGCGACCACTTTCCCATCTGGTTACACTATCAAGGAAGTCCCATATTAGGACCCCGACCACAACGATGGAACCTTAAAAAAGTGGATTGGAAAACGTTTGAAGAAAATGCACAGCGTGTCTTTGGTTATCACTACAATAAGCCACCAGTCTCAATAGAGACGTTCACATCTCTCCTCTTAGAATCTACTACCGAATGTGTCCCGAGAACCACTGGTTCCTCTCGGCGGATACCAGTTCCATGGTGGACACACGAGTGTCGTGATGCCATTCGGACTAGGCGACGCGCATTTCGGATTTTCAAACGTGACAGCACCACCACACATTTAATCCACTTCAAACGTGCTAGGGCTCTCGCGCGCCGTACGATACAGGAGGCAAAGCGGTCTTCCTGGCGTGAGTATGTAAACTCTTTGAACCAATTTACCCCTCATTCTCTGATCTGATCCCGAATGAAAAGAATCTCCGGTCAATTCAGAACGGTTCCTCTCCCTGTACTAATCATTGGTGATCGTGAGGTGCTTCACCCATTGGATGTGGCAAATCAATTCGGAACTGCACATGCTGAGAGAAGTCGAAACGGAACCACAGACAGAAGCTTCCTGCGCTACAAATCCGCCTGCGAAAAGTCCGTGATTGATTTTTCTACGCGACAATATTTTTCATATAAGCAACCGTTTACCGAATCTGAAATACTATCGGCCATCTCTTCACTTAAAAGCGCCGCCGAGGGCCAGGATGGGGTGCATAATGAACTGTTGAAGCATTTGCCAGCGGAGGTGATTACGTTGCTCTTACGTGCCTTCAACAATTTATGGGAACTCGACCTATTCCCTCCAATGTGGAGGGATGCCACGGTTGTCCCGGTACTAAAACCTGGCAAAACTGGCACTGACCCTTTAGACTACCTTTCTTTGACGTCTGCTTTGTGCAAGTTATTTGAGAAAATGATATATACCCGTCTTCCGTGGTTTCTTGAAAAATATGATCTCACGAACTGTCAATGCGGCTTTCGAAAAAACAGAAGTACAATAGACCATATTGTGTCACTAGACACCGAGGTGAGGGTGGCCTTCCAGAGAAAGCGCCACCTAGATGCAGTCTTCTTTGACATTCAAAAAGCGTATGACACCACCTGGCGCTACGGAATTCTCCTGAAACTTTTTAAGAAGGGAATCCGTGGCCACATGGGCAACTTTTTACAGAACTTTTTCAAAGAACGAAGATTTCGAATACGCATCGGGAATTACCTCTCCCGATGGTTCGTACAAGAAAACGGCGTCCCACAGGGAAGCGTACTCAGTGTACCGTTATTTGGCATCACGATAGACGACATAGGTGATTCTATCCCGCCGGCCATGGGACGCTAACTTTTCGTAGATTATTTTGCTATTTGGATTTGCGCCTCAAAAACACCAACCTTGCAAAGACAGCTGCAACTAGCAGTTGCAAGCCTGGAAAAGTGGGCGAATATGAATGGATTTTCGTTCTCAGCAAGAAAAACTGTCGCCCTCCACTTTTGCCGTCGTCGGTGTTGTCAGGATATGCAAATTAAATTGTATGGTAAGAATGTACCCGTCCAGCCCGTCGTGCGATTTTTGGGAGTGGAATTCGACCGACGTCTTACATATAAGTAGCACCTAAAGACCCTGTGTGGAAGGTGTTTTAATGCACTGAACATATTGAAATGCGTTGCTCGTACTTCTTATGGCGCAGATCGAGATACACTTATGTTGTTATATCGTTCTTTGATACGCTCAAAGCTCGATTACGCCAGTTTTATCTATGACGGCACAGCTGCATCCAACAAACGCTCACTTGATACCGTTCATCATGCGGCTATCCGTATAGCAACAGGGGCATTTCGTACCTCACCAAAGTCAAGTCTTCTAGTTGAGGCACACGAGCCCCCTCTTTGTCTGCGCAGAGAAAGGCTGGGAATGCGCTACGCCTGCAAGCTTCGCCAGTTCCCTGATCACCCTGCTTACTTACATGTTTTCTCGAGACGGTTGTCGACCATTTTCTCCACAGATCGAATGTTGAGTGTTGCTCCGTTCGGTGTGCGCATACGTAAGCTCTTCCAAGAAAGCCAAATTAGACTCCAAGGAATCCGGAAAATTGAGCACATGGGGACCCCACCATGGGAGTTGGTCGCACCCGAGGTGGATTTTTCCCTCGCTAAGACCAAAAAAACTGATGTCGTCCCAGAAGAGTTCCGCTCACTTGCCCTCGAACATATCGAGTCATTTCATGGATGGGTGACGACATATACCGATGGTTCTCGAACGGCGGATGGTGTTGGCAGCGCATTTATTTGCGGCTCCGTCACCCGATCATTTTCCATCCCGGAGTACGCATCTGTGTATTCGTCAGAGCTCGTCGCCATTTTGAAAGCGCTCTGTTATATTGAAGTGTCAGGGGGTGACGGTCATGTGATTTCCACTGACTCCTTGAGCAGTCTTTTAGCCGTGAACACGTTTTATCCCTCCAACGGACTTGTGCGTGATATCCTAAAGTGTCTCACCGCCGTGCACCGCTTGGGACGGCGAGTTGTTCTGTGTTGGCTTCCTGACCATGTTGGAATTGCTGGGAATGAGTTAGCGGACGCTGCGGCGAGGCGAGCAGCGCATGCCCCGTGCACTCGATCGCTTCCCGCCACGGATCATTATCGACAGATCTCCATCTTTCTCCTCAACAAGTGGTAAACAATGTGGGACGCAACCCAAGCAAACAAGCTGAAAGCCATCAAGCCACGTTTGGAACCATGGGGTTCGTCCAGCCGTATGTTTAGGAAAGAAGAGGTGACTTTGTGTCGTCTTCGGATTGGGCACACTTACGCCACACACGGTTACCTGCTGTGCGGTGGCGACAGACCCCAGTGCGCCAGATGTCGATCACCACTGACGGTCCACCATGTTCTGATCTCGTGTCCTTTCTATGCTAACCAACGCAGACGCTATTTTGGATCTCTCCGTGCGGCCTCTCTTAGCAGTGTTCTTTCCAACAGCTCTCCAATTGTTAAATCAGGGCAACTGATTGATTTCTTATCCGAAGCTTCGTTTTCAGCTATATACACCCCTCGCCGATAATCACGACGTGTACACTTCGTAACAGATTAAAAACTGTGTCCGCGTGTTGACGCTGGGTACCGCTTCTAACGGCACCACCATGATCATATAAGTTATGGGCGCAATATGACCAGAGTAGTCGAAGCGCCCGTAAGCCCAAATAACTAACAAGACACTGCGGCGAAGTGGGCCGCTAAAACCCCCCGTCCACGCTCATGTCCACTTCCTGCTAGGGACACTTCTAAAAAATTACACCTTTCATACTTGTTAAGTGGCAAAGAGCATGGGACAGAAAAAGCAACCATAAGTTGCATGCAATGAAGCCACATCTATGAACTTGGGAGTTACGCCTTTGCAGGTCCAGACAAGAGGTCACACTTTACAGGATGCGCATCGGACACACCTACGCTACCCACCACTAACTCCTGTGTGGGGAGGAGCGACCGCGGTGCCCTCGCTATCTGGAAACCTTGACTGTGCGTCATGTACTTCTCTCGTGGCAACAATGTATACCAGAACGCAGATTGTTTGATGGAAGAAACACAGATCATTTGAAATACCAAGACATCCTGGGAAACAACTCGAAACTTGTGCATTCTGGAAACTTGTTCCGTTACTTGTCGGCAATTGACTTTCAAACCACATATACATCCAGGTAATAGCTGTCACCACCTGCAGAGCACTAGTATAAAAGTTATGGGCGCGAAGGATCATTTTTAGTCAAATCCCCGTAAAGCACAAATAACTAACAAACTAACATCAGTAGGCTAGTTTAGATTATGTTAGGATCCATCTGTTTTACATTATCCAACATGTCGTTTTATCTGACCCAACATCTATAGGATTGGTGAGGTTGGGACCCACATATTTTGTGCACTCTAACATATGTGGGTTTTGCATGATCAAACATTCGTGGATTTTATGTAACCGAACATCTGTAGGTTAGGATGTGTAGGTTCTACATGGGCTGTCATTTGTATCAGGATTAGCAGGTTGATGGCGGCATAACCTGGTTAATGTCATGGATCTGGCAAGAACATTTGCTGTCAATAGTCCCATTTCTTGATTCAAGACACATCAGCCAAGTGTAGGTCATGACAGGTGTATGATTCTATGTCTGGAGGTTTTCCAGATCCCAGAGATATAGGGCCATTGTGGTCTGTTTCAGGGTTAACAGTTCTTGCCAGCATTCTGCTAACCCTAATTGGTAGGTTTGGTTATCTACTTTCTAAGTGTCATCTGTATTTACCACTGTTCCTAATATATTCCATACGATATGCCTGCCAAGTCACAGCTTATAAGTCTCCATTGATTATTGCTATTACTGCAGTTCAAGGCAAACACAAGACAAGCTTTGCACACATTTTACCCCCATGAAGCATACAAAGGGTTGACTTCTGTTGTGAGTTAGACAAGTTATACATTTTATTGAATGTGTAAAAAATAAGTTCTTTTTTTAAATTGAAAAACAGTTCATGCTAGGTTGGGTTAGGTATTTTTTGTTCACGAAAAATTGTTTAAAGATTTCCCATTAAAACAATCTTGCATTGAAGAGTTGGCTAGATCAGGTTAAATTACATTACATTATACCTTTATTTTGAACATTCCACCTGCTGCTATAGTGACCAACTTCAAGCCAATTTGTTTGTGTTACTTTGCCTCCCACCTGAAAAATAAGTATTTGCGGAGGAAATGGGTGGTCACATCATGGTCACGAATGATCAACCCTGGTCGATGCGCCCTAAAGCCCAAATAGCTGCTCACATCATGGTTAGCTCATTCATAAACCTTGCATTGAAGAAAAAGAAATTCCACGAAATCCAAAATTTACAGGAATACTTCATTGTCTCTTGGTCAACATGACCTTGCATGGGTACCGGGGTAATTTGGTGATTTCCGCTACTCTCGTCCATTGGCTACGATTCTGTATTTCATTCGAGATGTGGCTCATTGTTGTAATCATTGTGGTGTTGCATTTAAATCACACCTGGTCTGATTGACCATTTACTTATGCTGCATGTTGTGGTTTGTGTCTGCCATATTTGCATGCCACCAAACTACCAAGTGGTTTTGTGTATTGTATTGGTTAGACTGTTTCTAGTTTGATTATTTAAACATTTTTGTAAGTAATGGGCACTACATGACCAGTGCATTCGATTCGCCCTTGAAACACAAATAACAAACTACCTAAACATTTTTTGTAATTATTCTGCTTTCCAGAGATGGAAATGTGGCTTGTCCTAACCGACCATAACTAGGCATGTGATCAGATAAACTTTGTGTAAGATTATGTCAATAGGAAAGATGGGAGTGCAATGAATGTTAAATTATTGCCATGACCAGTAAGCCATGACACGAAAATGGTGCTGGCCCTGTCCGTGAGGTGAAAGCTTGTTTTGAGCCGTGTTATCAATGCTTGCTCCACTCTGTTTCAGTACCCCGTGTCACGATGCGGGAGCCAGTGCGCTCCGCGCCGCCTCCACCCAAAGGTCGGCCGATCAACAAGGTTTACCACACGACAGCTGAGACGATGGTCAAGTGAGTCCATCAGCCGTTCCATACCACACATCACACATACTACTCTAGGGAATACTTCGAAATAATGATTGACCATGAACATTGGCAAATGAACATTGCTCGCGGGTCCGCCCTTTGGTTAGACCCGCGGGAGGGCATGCAAGGAATACTTGTGGCACACTATTTTCCACAATGTTCACATATTTGTGTTGATACAGTTTAAAAACGCACGCCTCGTCTTAGTTTTCTTTTTATATCAAACTTCCTTCGTATCATGAAGTCCCGTGCAGATGGCCATGGCCGAGAGTGTGTAATTTTGCATACTGGACACAGTAAAGGCCTGATATGAGTAAGCATTCGGGAAACACCCAGATATTTTCGCTTGCCACTTAAAAACTACGATTAGGATTATACTGTTTTTCTCAGATTGCTCATGAGTGGTTCGAGAAATGAGTCGTAAACGATATCCTCTGACACCAGCCTCGGATCCAGCCGGTTAGTTTTGAATGAGCATAGGAGAGAGACGAAATATAAAAATTACCCCAAATTTTCAAAAACTAATCGGAGTTGGATAGTTTTGCACCTGTGCTTGATTTGAAGACACTATTTCCACGTTGAGTGGTTCTAGTTTTTTCTTCGAAAGTCATGACTAACGGACAATTTTGCTTCAATCAGGTCATTAAGGTAGGGATAGGTGGGCGCTGCATGACCTCTGCAGTCGATGCGCCCCTAAACCCCAATAACTAACTAACTAAGGTAGGGATAGGGCATGGCTCCATGAACCCATCTGGATCCCTACTGGTTGTCACAAACGTTTAGTGTAAATAACAGATTACTTGTGAGGCAGTCTCGCAAACAAAAATAATGCACTGTCGCATGCACAAGGATTGTATTTTTCCCCTCCGACCGTGGTATATGCTTACGTTAATTTGATTGTACGCATAGTACTTGTTTCGATGCAACATGCATTTATTTTGTCAATCTCAGAATATGGCTTGCAGGCATTCGTCAGGGGCACAACATTAACTTGCTTGCTATCGGATTGCCAATCCCGGAACTTCTGTCCACTGCGCGGTCACCAGATTCGTCCCTATGCAGCCGGCAGGGTAGGTTTCATCCTCGTGTATGTTCTGTTCGAAGGCCTAACAAACTCTAAAGTACTCTTACTGTTGGCATTGACCCAGTGCGAGCCAACCGGGGATAATTATCCGCGCGCATGCTTTGTCCGAATACCTCATACCGTCTAAATATACTTAGCTGTACATATACTAACTGTGCGGCCAATATGCTAGCTGAATACGCAACCTAGGTGAAGTGTTCCGTTTCGGTTTCGGCGGATCGCTATCATCATACATTGACATCACTTCGTGGTGTGATGACATGACCAACCATATGATTGCTGGCGTGAAGCTGCGCGGTTCTTGTAGACACCCATTCGCCGCGACCCGCCTGTTTGCGCAAGTTGTGACGTCACGGCTGTCGGCCGACGCACGTGACTGTGCATGACGTGAGGCAGTCGTATTGCGTCGCCACAGGTCATTGCGTTACTCGCCGGTAATTAGCCCACTGTCAACACAGCTCGACCTTGGCACTGCCGGCTGGCACGTACCGGCGCGGCGGCTGACCATGGCGGGACGGGCCGTTGGCGGCATGTGTGTCTGGCTGCACATTGCCAGCTGCCGCGGTCATACACACATACACATACACACACATACACACATACACATACACACATACATACACACATACACACATACACACATACGCATATACACATATACACATATACACATATACACATATACACATATACACATACACCCACATACACATACACACACACACACATATACACGTACTCGTACACACACATACGCATACACACACATACACACACATACACACACATACACACACATACACACACATACACACACATACACACACATACACGCACATGCACACACATACACACATACATACATACACATACATACACATGCACATACACGCTTTACACGCTTCACGTGCAAAGCGAAGACTGTGACTCGGTACCGAGTATAGAAGACCATGTGAAGGCACCAGCTGACAGTGGTCTGTTCCGGCGACATCATCCGGAATAGGTTGAGCGTCAGTTTCCTCTACCGGCCTTTCCAGCGCCTCATCCGGAATAGGTTTCCTCCACTGAACCTCTACCGGATGAGGAAAATCTAATCCGGCCGGTCGGTGGCTGAGGAATGCTCAAACTGAAGACGACAAATGTGCCGCAACAGTGGTGTTGAGAATGAAAGTTTTTTGAACCTCACTTAGGCCAGTAGTACAGCCATTAGGTTGTATAAGCCGCACTTTATTTTATAACTTTTTTTTTGGGGGGGGGGGGGAGAAATCCAAGAGACATCGGATATGTGATGGATATAAGCAGTCACCAATGTTTTAAGTCACCAACTACACAATTTTGTCTCCAGTGCACTTCGGGAGTATCCAGTGTCCAAGTGCAAATTGGAGACGAGAGTTTTAAATTTGATGGGAAAATTATTGGTACACATGCCAATTTGCATGCCTTTGAGGGCGTATGCTTACTGGCATGCATCCATGCTTTTTCTTTGCATCCATGTATGTATTAGTGGCTGATACATACATGGAGCTCCGTGTGCCCTCCACATGGGAAGGTGGTTCGCTCTGACGCACGGGCTTCGAATATTTAGTGAAATTATCTAGGGGGCATGTGAAGTCAATGGCCAGGAAAAAGTTGATCGGAGAGCACACTGCATAGGGTCCAATCATAGCAGTTAAAATTTTTTGGGAGGGGAAAACCAACAGTAATTGTCACTTTCCCACTCACAAATTTATCAAGCAACACCCCTCAAGACCCGCCAAGTACACTATTACTGGAATGCCCCTCGCTAAACGGTCTTTCGTCCCAGGGTGCCCCCATTTGAGTAAAACACGCTCATTCAGTATGCTCCAGTGCAGTCCCCTTCCCCCTTATTGAATATTGTACTAAACGATAGCGTCGTGGGACTACCGCAACGGCGCCATTCTGAGGAAATGGCTCCCCCAGATGTCAAGTCATTTATTAAGCACTGCCGCATGGTGGATCTCACGAAATACCTAGTCAATTGATCACATTCCTGCCATCACGTTAGATACAATTGTAAAGCACCTAGCTGCCTAGTCCATACTGATTGCACGCACGAAGGTTGCACGGCTAGTTGTGTCGCGTGCTTCATCGGGAAGCGCATTCCACTGGAGAGTGGAGCGGTAGGAGAAGCCCCGCTGGGTAGCTGCTAACCTACACCGTTGCAGGTGAAGTGCCCCAGCATCGGTAGCACGAGTGTTTCACATAGACACAGCCGAGCGTTCAACGAACATTTCCCTGATGGCAGGCGGGCAGTTCACGCGTGTACGGCTTTGTGCGCGTTGCACAGGTCACGGTGTCGCACCATCTCCTCAATCTTATCCCAGCCCAACTCGCGCAGAGAGGACGAGATGAGTGCCTGCCTCCCCCAGCATTTGAAAATGTCTGGATCTACCCCCCTGAAATAGATGCTTTTGGAGCTCCTGAAGCAGCACAAGCCATCGTCATCAACTCTGCGTCAGCTTCCCGGTCGGAGTCAAAATCAGAAAACATAGCTTACAGCGTGTCTTATTCATCCTCCAATAGCTGCTGCACATTGAGATTTGTCGGGCTTTCCCAACAGCAAGTAGGTGTTTCAATCAATAAAAACATCGGCACCGTTACGTGCAAGATCGGAGCAAGCGGCCGATAATGCCACCGATTTGCACATATGCGCCAAACAACACCACATACATATCACCGCCAACAGCTAATTGAAGGACAAAACTCTACCGGACGTTCCCGCGCCTCAGCCTGAAAGACCTCTTCTGGCCGAAGCTCAACCTATTCCGGATGAGATCGCCGGAACAGACCCAGGACGTGGCATGATCTGTACCGGCGTGCATGCCTAGTCATGTTCTGTTTATTGTGTTGTGAAGAAAAACATGACAGGCCATGCGAGTGAAACTGAATAACGAGGACCGATGCGATAACCGGAGACCGACTTTGCACAGGTTCAACCAAGGGAAAAACACCGGACGTGTCTCAGAGTGGAAAAGATATCTCATCCAGAGAAATGTTGCTCCATACGGAGACCCCCCCGATGAGGCACCACCTTTACGCGGTGGGGGGATTGAGTGCCCCAATGACCCGGCGACCATCATACCGGCGAGGGGTGAGACCATGAGTGCCTCATTTGTCCTTCCGTCTATATGCTCCCATTCCAATGCCTATCTCATCCCAACATCCATGTCCTTCATCTGGCCCTGCAACACCAACTATCCATACTATGAGCAGGCAGGGCAACTTCCCCGGTCCTGCCCACCAGCTCAGTTTTCTCGGGGTAGTCGCGCCCCCCTTGGCCCGCCCCTCGGGGTTGACGGAGTCCTGGAGGCTGAGGTCCCCCGTTGCAAGGTGTCAGTTGTGACGGGGGACCAACACACCTCTTTGGTCCTGATATCACGGAGGGGCGGGCGGGCCCGTGGAGCCTCACACGGGTCAAGCGACTGGTCGCCTCGGTCTGGTGGCCTGGGTTTCTGCTCGGTGCCTGCCGGACCGGCCGGCTGGGGTCAAGGGATGGGCGGCGCTGGATCCCGGTCGGGGTGGTGAGTATCTCTCTCCCGGCCGGGTCATGGCGTCGCCTGTCCCGTATAGCTCCTCGGGCGCCTGGCGACCTCCCGTCCGCGGGACCCAGGCGCTCCCCGGTAGGGCCCCCTTTGCGGTGGGGCGTCCGAGGGGCAGAACACACATCACACTACATGGCATCCCCCCGCAGTGGGGTCGGCCCCGTTCCTCGGCTGGCCAGGGAATTGGCGCTCCCTCGGGGTAACAGAGCCGCCCCGATAAGGGGTGTGGAAACACGGAGGTGTTTCCGGGGGTTCGAATGGTCCCCATCGTCCATTCCTCTCTTCAAATTCCCGTATCCACCCCGTGCCAGTGACCTTTTGTGTGTCTTTCATCCAACCCTTTTTGCAACACCACCCCTCCTCTGTCACGAGCAGGTAGGTCAGCTTCCCCTGGTCTACCCGGCCGCTCAGTTTTTTTAGTCGGGGGGCCCCCGCCCCCGCATATGTTAATCTGGATGCAACGAGGAGGTGCTGCAGTGGTTGGTTGAAGGCTATGTTGTATGAGTTTGAACAGATCTAATAATTAGGGTCCTGCCATGCATCACCATGGCACCATCCTGGCTGTTATATGGAGTGTAAGCACATTATTACACACTATGTGGTTCTTGTGAAGTAGATGCCTATATTGCATGCTAAACTTTAATGGAAACTAGGTCCCAACCCACTTCATCATCTTCTTTCTGCAAGATGCAGTATCTCATTCACTAATGTCATGTATCCAATTCAAAGATAATATGGTGTATGGTGTAACGCCATTTGCCATAACATCTTGTTTTCATGTTCAGCAACTTTGATAAGCATGCATACTGTCTTCAATTCATGGCTTCATTGCTTGCTGAATAAGGACTTCAGGAGTGCTGGATGGTACTGGGTAGGCTATCTGAAACAGAAGAGGCTCTGTGATATGGTTTCATAAAATTTCCTGGTCAGAGATTGGTGGTCTAGGAGCACATTGACCACAGTGGTCATGTAGTGTGGTGGTGATACTGGTCAGAGGTCATTGATGCACCCAAACTATGGCATATTTGAATTGTTGAAGGCCTCAAGATGTCTTAAGTTGATTTCAGGTTGGTTTTGGAATATAATCAAAAACCAATAATGGATAATTATCCATTGTAGTAGCCTACCTTCTTCTGTAATACCTGGATATGAGTTGGCTGGCTTCAAAGGGAACACCATCCATGTACCCCATCTTAGCACATACAAAAGTAAAGTTTTTGATGTAAACTTTCATAATCAGCAAGTAGTAAGCAAGGATGCCACATAAGCCGTAGAGAGGGAGGTCCATTGAACTTCCATTAGGTGGTATTTTCCACCCATTTTCTTGAAAAATTTAACACTGAGTATATGAGCATGTGTTTGACTGTGAGTGTGTGGCGCCAGGTAGTGCATTGTGGTCGTGGTTGATTGCATAGGAGTTATGCGTGTGTGAGTGCTGTGTGTCCTATGCGTAGTCGTGTTAGTGTCCGTTCTGAGTCTGGTGTTTTGGTTGATGGAGTGCCAGTATTCGTGTTTGGGGTGTATTTCGTGTAGCTGTGTTGTTACTGTATCCCATGTTTGTTGTATGTGTTTGTTGATGGCCTGTCCTATTGTGGGGTAGTAATCAGATTGTGAGTAGGAGCATTGTGTGATTTGTTGTAGTTTTGTGGCTATGTTTGCTTCCGTGTCTGCGTGTTCGTTGCCGTGTATGTTTGTGTGATTTGGGATCCAGAGTCGGTCGTTGTGATATAGTGAGTTGTTGGTGGATGTGTAGTATTTTGGGTATGAGGGGGTGTTTGTATTTGGTGTGGGGTGTTATGCTCTAATGCTGATTTTGCGTCTGTGGCAATGATGTGTTCAATTTTGATGTAGTTTACGAGGGAATAACACCGAAAAGTGATTTGGGCGGGGGCGGGTGTTTATTTAAAGATAGATACAGGGCTTATAAGCGAAAGTTGTCTATAATCGTCTGAAGTTGGCGCCTGTGAGTGGTCACGGGTAACTTTTGTTTTACATACCCTCTCTAGCTCTTACTTAATGGATTGATCACGTTTGGGATGTACGGAGCCGGAGCCGGAGCCGCCGGAGCCGGTACATTTTGCCCGGATCCGGAGCCTGAGCCGCCGGGACATTTTACTCGGAGCCGGAGCCGGATTCGGAGCCGGAGCCGTTCAAAGTTTTTCCGGCTCCGCATCCCTGAGTTAAACACTTTCATACTAAATTTCTTCCCTTACCTTAAACTGGTCCACAAAGAAGGCATAGTCTTCTTCCCAGGAAGGATTACTGTGGATTCCCATCAGTGTCTTCATGTCTTCCAGGAGCGAAGTTTCCCGATCATCTCGATCACCGAGTGCAGATCCGGCTTTGCCCGGTACTATGTCCAGCAGCTCATCTAACTGGATCTGAATATCGGCATATCCACTGCCCGACCCCTGTGGTGGCTAGCCCACAGGTCCACTGCCGCCTCAGCGTTCCTGGTGGAGCCCTTCAGGTGCTTTACGGGAACTCGGGCAGCAGACCAGATGCTATGCACTTCTTCGGCAATCAGTTCCGCCAGTTTGTGCTTGGTAGCCAGAGGTTTTTGAATGCGTAGTGCCCGATAACTCTAAAGAATTTGCCGCTTTGTGGGGAGCCGATTTGGATGGGGCTGGTGTAATGGTTGTCTGACATGCTTTTCCCATTCCTCTGCTCGCCCGCTTGCTCGTTTAAGCGGCCCACCGGTATGCTTTTTCTTTGCATCTACTTCTTCATCATCGTCATCTTTCGGCCTTTTCTTAGAGTAAGTTGCCGGCATTATAAAGCAGTATAGGTATTGTGCTTAAGGAGCATGAAATGTATGCATGATGATATCACCACTTAAACACGGGACTAACCTCGAAACAAGGAATTTGTTTAGAGACAATAAGGTTTGGACCAATATATCGTTCAATTTCAAAAAGCTCAATCTAATCGGTTCTAGGATTGTTTCTTGCCGTTTTCATCATGAACTATTTCTTTTGGTGCATTTTGTCTGATTAAAAGTTTGTTCTACTCATAGAAAGCTTCTTTCCCAGGTCTGTGCGATGAAATTGATTTTCCACCCCATTGGGGTGGGGTTACTGACGTTTGAGGGGCTAGGGGACCAAAACTTAACGGAGGGGGACCAAACTTGGTCAGCTTAGTCTTTGTGTAAAAGAGCACCCCGTTTTGGTAGGGGAGCTTGCACGGCCAAAGTTTTTTTGGGGGGACACCCTAGTGACCAGTCCAGTTGGTGCCCGGCTAAGCCCAGTCGGTGCCGGCCAGTTTTGACGACATGTGACCGGCGGCCAGTTGCGGTGTTTCCGGTCCGATGGTTTTGTGGACTGGTGTCCCGCCGGCTGTGTTCCGGCCACGCTCACAGATGCGCCGGAACCAACAACCGGACCGCCGAATTTTCACTGCCGCTTGCCGCTTCCGGTTTGCCTTCCTCACAGGCTGGTAATCAAGGCACAAGCATCAGTGATGCTTGTGTTTCCTTCAGCGTCATCACGGTCACTTTCGCCCATTTTTGTACCAGCGTAAGCATTAAGCGTGTAGCAGGTCCACACGCCTGCTCCACAGCAAGTGCAGGATAATACTAACAATGTAAATACTATTGTGGTCGATCAGGATATTGATCAATGGGAACTAGTCGAGCTAGCCCAGTCATAACACACATTTTCTCTCAGAAGTTCGACGTTGTGTGCAGATCAAAAGTGTGCACAGCGACTGTGATACCATTTGGGGCGCACTGATTCGGATTAGGAAGCAGGGCGTCCGTGAGAACAACCACGAGGCTGTCTCTCGTCAACGTCGGGAACGACCCCGATCCAGTAGGACTGAAACATCACCAGCAGCCCTGTTGATGTCGCAGCGGAGCAATCAGCGCCGTTATCAGGTGCTCGCAGCCAGGTCACTATCAGTAGTACCAGAAGCCAGCAGCCGTGACTCAGACTATCTCATGTCCCAAATGTCACGCTGCCCTGGCGGTACACGATGCCAGCATGAACACACTGCACACTCAAACAGTACTGACAGACAACGCTTGGTGTGACAGTTCCCTGCGTCGCAGAGGCCGGTTTCACGATGTTCCTCAAGAACTGTGTGCACCTTTGCACCTTTCAGGAAGTTGTGCACCTTGTACCTTTGCACCTTTCGGATGCATGAACTGTTGACACGTCTATCCAGAACGTTGTTTGTTGTTCATAGCTCTGATGTCGTAGCAGGTCGTATTTTAATCAGTTACTTTTCAGCACAATTTAGACAGTGTTTTACTACTTCGTTCTGAAGCTCATTTCGGATGGTTTCAGTGATTCGGTATTTGCTTTCAGTTCCTCCTGATGTAATATTCTCCTTGTGAGGAAACGTAACTGAAATAGCTCCAGAGCACTTCACAACGGTGCTTTGGAAGCGCTGTTAAGACCATC
The DNA here is from genome assembly GCA_034440575.1 of Imbricaverruca yamaguchii. Taxonomy (NCBI): domain Eukaryota; kingdom Metazoa; phylum Arthropoda; class Thecostraca; family Neoverrucidae; genus Imbricaverruca; species Imbricaverruca yamaguchii. The sequence continues at coordinate 27,940 of JAOTOL010001341.1, forward strand.
GGCTATTTGAGTTGCTCAAAAAGCTGTCTGCCAAAAGCGGGGGGGGGGGGCGATCACCTGCACGTGAGTCACGTTTGAAGTAGTGTATTTATAGCCAGCATCGTGATGTGGCTTGCGTTAAGTTTTGACATTGAATAGGAGACACAATGGGCCTATTGTTCCGTTGCACGTGGCCTTCGGCAACGGGAAGTTCCTTCGAATCGTATCCCGGATGTTTTCAAACGTGTCCTGAAGCTTCGTAAAGAGGCTTTTTGTCGCGCTCCTTTTCTTCCGTCTGTTGATGTGTTGCAGTCTGATGGTGGCATCGACCCTTCCGACTCAGCGAGCAGGACTGCAAACTGAGTTATAAGTATTTTCCCGCCCAGAAAGTTTCGGATGGTGATATGATGTGAACAACTTTTCACGGGAAGGTTGTAATGAATGGCCATTGTGGTTGTTGCTGCCGTAACCCCTAGATGCCTAATCGACAGGTGGAAAGTTTGTTCTCCGCTCAGGACGCAACATATCGGATCAGACAATTCCTGGCGGCAGCTGTTGTTTTCTCGTCCGTGTATCTGTAAGTGTATCAGGCTCGGCTGATGACCATAATGACAACACCTCGGCAACAGATCATCGACCGCTGTAAGACGTAGGCACTCCAATGCGCCTAGTCAGACTGATTCGCCACGTTGTTATAGCAACTACATCGTGCTGAAGTTGTGAAAAGCCCTGATATGTATGCTGTTTGGTTATTTACGGTCTGTTCATTCGCCGTCCCCTCCCTGTCCCCCCAAAAGGGTCATCAATCCTCCCCAGATGTTGTTGGATGCAATAAAACTGAACAAGACCATGGGAGCCAAGAACATAATTGAATCACTGCTACCATGTCCAATAATTTATTTTTAGGCGAGGCAACTAACCCGCCATACCACTGCCGATGTTCTTTTCATAGAACCGTCATCCAACGACAACGTCCACTCGCATCCATCATCTCAAGTTATGCGCAGACCTGTCCACCCTCTTATCACGGTGACTACTGTGCAACAGGTGCGGCCGATTTTCCTATGGCGTGCGCCTACCCGGCACCAACCTATCAGCCTGCCAGCAGACCACCTGAGTGGTGGATTGGATCCGCTGGCGGCCCCGGACACCCGATGGGATCTGGTCGTCTGTTGGGATCTTCTGGTCGCAGATTCCCCGAGTCCTGTGGCGGCTGGCTGCGGCCCGTCAGGCGGCAGCTGCCCGTACATGTAGCGCCGTGCATTGACGCGATGCTGCAGCACATTGCGTCCGTAGACATTCAACACTCGGCTCGGCTCCTCGGCCACTGTTCTCGGTGGTGATCGGAGCCGGTGGGGTCTTGTTTGCGGACGATACTACGTGGCACCTACGTCCCAGTTCCACCGAGCCACATTCGGGGAAGTGTCGTGTATGTCACGCATCTCGCGGTACGGTAACGTTTGCCATATGGTGGGCCATATGGCCCCCCTTCCCGCCCATGTGAGGCGGGGGTGTTTGGCGTATCGCGTGTCACGGGTAGCCCGGGTCGCTCCAGCTGCGCCGCCAGCATCCGTACGGAGTACGGCCGGCTCGTGACGCACCAGTCTGGCCTGTACGCCCCTCACTACTCCTCCCCACTGCCGCCAGGGACGGTGTCGGAGCGTGTCAGGCACGCCAGTGCACCACGGGCAGATTGGTGCCGTTTGTGACCAACCCCACTGCCGACTAGCCGTATCTGGGAGATGCCGAGGAGCGTGGCACCGAGCGCCGTCCATGTGGTAGGCTCACCATCGGGACATGGCGCGGCAATGTTAAAATAATGATCTATCGTTAGGTGTGAGATGTCGAAACGAGTACAGCAAGATGTCAAAACCGCCAGAGACGTAATGCCATATGGGGCATTCCACGTCAAATCGCACAAGAATTGGCTATTTTGAACCCGACCGCCTCCGATTTTGATGAAAATTGATACACCTGTAGTGCCAAGTGAACGAACCTCACACGCCAACTTTCAGCCCTGGGTGACCTCTGGGGTCAGATTTAGAGGTCATCCTAGGTCGCCTATTTTTACCGACTTGACAACAATCAAATGCATATATCTTAGATGTTAATTAACTTAGCGGAACGACATTGGTGTTAAAGTGCGCAGAAACCCTTGGCCATTCAGAAATATGGCAAAAGTTGCACGTGACCTCTCCGTGACTCTTGACCTAACGAGGTCAAATTATAAAAATGCATTTTTCTATATGTTTGCCTGCCCCTAATTCGACTAAACGTGGCTGAATTAATGGTCGTAATATTATCTAAGAACGTGCAAAAAAGAAACGTGGAGACTCTAAAACTTTTCGAGATATCGGCCTTTGAGTAGGTATTGTCATAGGACCAAATCCAAGCATGCCCCGAGGGTATTTACCATATCATCGATGATAACTCTGGTTTCCTTGGTCCGATTATCGTCAAATTTGGTGGGCAAATCATCGGTGGCAAGCTGAACTATTTTCCAGATTTTCAAGTTGACCTGACCTCACATGACCTGGCAGTGACACATGACTCCATTACAGGCCAACAGGGAAACAAAAATATTTTCCTGAACAAAAAACGCTGAATTCGGCTCGTACAGGCTATATTACCTAGTTTTAGGTTAGGCTACTCCAAACGAGCCAAGTTTGATTTTGAACAAGTGTCCTCTGCAAGGTCACGTGAGGTCACTATGAGGTCATGTCGCACTTTCGTCAATAACTATATAGAATCAAGATAGAGAAATAATTTTAATGCCACCGAGATCCTCTAGTTAATCATGATGTATAATATGATCCAGCTAGGCCATCACTTGACCTCGGTTTAGGGTGACCTGGAGGTCAACTGGGGTCAGGATGAAATGTTGAGCTAGCTAAGTCATGTGATACATCAATCAACGCGGCCTGACGAGGAAAATACGATTGTAACAAAATTATATTTCTATCTTTATTTTGGCAAAAGTTATTCGCAAAAAAATATGTTTCCTCGGTTTTTATAGCCTGAATATATTGTTTCAGCTCGCGTGCGTTTCGCACTAACATTTTATCGGGAGGGCCAGTAAATTTTTCTGAGATGCAAATAGCCGCGACCATAAAACAAGTTGAACAGCAGTACAGTATTTTCACGAAGAACTACCAACCTTTTTCGCCACACGTACCTCACGGCTCGTCTCGCTGCCGGAAAACCATCTCACAACCACCATACCATTACGTGGAGACGGAGTAACACGATGGACATTCCTTGTTCCCGGTATTGTGCGAGCAGCTGCGAATCTGTCATTCAACACTTTGGTTTCTTTGACCCACTCGGTTTTGGGAAAATACTCCACGCACGTGCCGGTGGCATTATTTTTTACAATCTGATAAAACTGGTCCGGGGTCTCAATCAGAGTTCCTTGCAGACTTGCCTTTTTAGCTAACCTTTTCAACGTCCCACCAATGCCATCACACGGTCCCTTTCCGTGAGCGGTTGCGAAGAAATGCCACTCGGCGTCTATTCCAAAGTCGACGGAATGCTCTGCCAAATTTAGGAAATTCTTACAATTTTTGTATTGCGAGGCAGCCCCATCTGAAAAATAAAACATCTTCTTGGGGCGCTGGCCTAATTCTGCTTCCAGGCGCTCAATGAGTTTTCCTTGAAGCAGGTGGACAGCCACAGTATCATGCGTCAGGCAGTCGGAAATGGCAGAGTAAGAAAAATGTTTGAGATCCCCTGCGTTGTTTCGCCAATAAGCCACAAACGGATGGATTGTCACCTGCAGTTTGTTCCAGTGATGGGACTGTACCTCATCCTGTGTAACCATAGCGTAGTTTTCGGAAAATCTCCAATAACAATTACCTCTGCAGGAGCTAGTGTTTCCTTTAGGCCTTTCAGATAATTGCCTTGGGCACGGGCGACAAAATCATGCTTCACAAGTATTTCCAGCTGCTCGCAAAATGATCGCACAAAATCTTCAGAAGTTTGCGTAACCACCTCTAAGGTGGACCTATCAGTATTAGTCCACTTTCGGTACTCAATGTTATCGATTTCTCGATTATGATACTCAGCCAAAATTTGTTCGCCGAATTCCGACACTTTTGGGCATTCTTCACATTTACGCTCCTTACAAAGCAACGATGGCGGGTTACACTGAACTTGAGCCAAACGATGATGATAGGATGACAATAAGGCGTTTCTGTACTCGCTCCCTTTTGCCCGTAATTTTGCTCCGGACAGAAACGAAGTCTTTAGTTCCAGGCATTGCACGACTCACGTCTTCGCTTCTGTAGAAGTCCCTCACTAGTTCTGCAGTCTCACTTTTAAGCACTTTTCCAGGCCTCTGATTCGGAACCGAGAGGCACCCTGACGCTTCTTGGAAGCGTTTGGCGCACCTTGCTTGATGGTGCGACGCACCAAACTCTTCTATCAGCTTGCGAATTGTCCATGAACTTGGCGCCACCGTCAATATTTGTATTTTTTCACTTGGTTTATCAGTGGTTCTGAATTTCTGTCGCAGCTGCTCCATCATTTCTTCAAAACTTTTTGCTTTCTGTTTTTCGTCTTCGTCGGTGCAAGGGACGGACTCTGTATCGATACTTGAAACTCGTTTCTGGAAAGCCGCTGTGATTTTGGACATCTTCGTCCGTCCGTACTTCTTTGAAGTTCGTAGCCGTTTCCGCTTGATTGGGGTCTCACCAAGTGCCTGTGCGGACTGGTCTATGGCATCTACTGTTTGGTCTACATCTGTAGAATCGGTATTTGAAGGTGCTGCCTCTGCTTGGAGAGATCCGTTACTGTCATCGGCCGTCTGAAGCACTGATGTTCCCAGTTCCGCTGGTAGCTGCTGCGGCTCCCGCTGTTCGACTGGATCTGACTGTCTTCTCTTCGAAAGGGTCAGTCGGCAGGAAGTGCATAAGTATTTTCTCCGATCTAAGTCGAGATCCGGGTTTTGTTCGATCCATTTTGTGATCACCGGTCTACAGCCATGTTTTACAGTTTTACCCCTGTGTCGAAGTAAGGGATCACAGCACTTCGTCCACCTTTCACTTCGCCGCTCGTATCCGGACGCCTTGCCCATTTCGACCTCCGACTTCCAGGGAATCACAACAAACACTGAGCATGGCTGACTTTGCCACAGACCACCACCCACACCTCCATTGTGTCGTTATCTTTCTAAAGGCTTATCTACTGTTGTCAATACACGCACCTCAACCTCCCCTCTCACGAGCGGCGCGTGTAATCTCTCCCTCGCCGCCCGTTCCTTATCACGCCCCGAACGCATGACGCCCCCCCCCCCCGCAACCGACGTTAGTGTGCAGCATTTTCATTTCTTGGTCACCGGTCCAGTGTCGGCCTCACCTGCAAAAGTGCCACAAATAGTTAGTTGAAAATTACTGGCGTGAATATTCACTTAAGTTGCAATATTGCATGTATTTAGGCAATACAGACTTCCCAAGGTCATGTTAGTTCATGTGAGGTTATGTCAACCTGAAAATCTGGGAAATAGTTCAGTTTGCCACCAATGACTTGCGCACCAAATTTGACGATAATCGGACGAAGGTAACCAGAGTTATCATCGATTATATGGTAAATAGCCTCGGGGCATGCATGCATTTGGTCCTATGACAATACTCAAAGGCCGATATCTCAAAAAGTTTTCAAGTCTCCGCCTTTCTTTTTTGCAGGTTCTTAGATAATATCACGACCATTAATATAGCACAGTTTTGTCGAATTAGGGGCAGGCAAACATATACAAAAATATATTTGTATACTTTGACCTGGTTAGGTCAAAGGTCACGGGGAGGTCACGTGCAACTTTTGCCATATTTCTGAATGGCTCAGGGCTTATGCGCACTTTGACGCCAATTTCATTCCGCTAAGTTAAATAACACCTGAGATATTTGCAATTTATTGATGTCAAGTCGGTAAAAAATCGTGACCTAGGATGACCTCTAGATCTGACCCCAGAGGTCACTGGGCTAAAAGTTGGCGCGTGGGGTTCTTTCACTTGGTACTACAGGTGTACCAATTTTCATCAAAATCGGAGGGGGTCGGAGAATTTCTGGTGCGATTTGACGTGGAATGACCCATATACGATCTCGCTAAGTCCTGGAAACCCGGTTTTGAAACAATTACATGCATATGACTGTTGTGCGTGTTTTGAAGGATACCTAACTCTGGGATATCGATATCAACGGAAGCGATGCAAACACCTATGATGTAAACTGTTATTATATAACATAGCACATCATAAATAATCAGGTCATCTGGAATTACGCTAAGGGATGTTTGTTATCACGATCCCGGATCCGTCATGGTGAGCAAAAGTATATGTATGCATAAACTGGATGCAGTTAGAATCGACTCACAGAATATTCACAAACACGCGACAAGAAGCGCGATGTCGATACTTCTTTGGGAAGTATGTCGATTCAGTGTTCAGTAAGTGGTATATTACACCATATTTCGCGAATAATTTATCACTGTGGTGCGGCTGTGGTGGAGTGTGACACCAGGCGCCGTCCATGTGGTAGGCTCACCATCGGCACATGGTGCAGCTGTGGCGGAGTGTGGACTGGGCGCCGTCCATGTGGTAGGTTCACCATCGGCACTTTGTGCGGCTGCCGCTCGCACCCCGATTGTCGGGAGGTGAGGGGGAGGAGACACATGTGAGGTGCAGTCGAGTTGCACGACGTTGAGCGGCTGTGCAGTTGGGTAACTCTGGACCCCCACCCAAACCACTCGAAACGACAAGCTAGGCGGTGTGCACATACGGACATGTTCGTCTGCGGTCTAAGCTTTGAGCGTAAGTTATTATTTCGGTTTCGCCTCTCATCCAGCCAAGCCCCCTAATCTGCTGCCAAGCAGGCCAAAGAAGCCAAATTTGTGCCTTGGCGTAACGAAGAAGAATGTAAAGTCGTGCTTGGAACACCCTTTAGCATTGCCGTGCCTCAGGATCAGTGGACATTATTATCAACAAATGGTGGTTAGTCGCCACGGGCCGAACCAGGCGGTGGTTAGCCGTCACGGACCGGACCAGGCGGTGGTTAGCCGCCACGGACCAGACTGCCGTTCGCCGATAGCCGGCTGTGGGTACTTCCGCAGTCGGGCTTGCAGACGAGTGGGTTTCACACCCGGAAGGCAGTCACGTTTCCCGCGTTTCCTGCGTGTCGCGACTGCGGAAAGATACGTTTAAGATCCGGGAGGCCGATTGATTATTGGGGTTTCAGGGTGCGTCAACTCAAGTGAGCAGCGGGTCGTGGGTCATATTGTACCCAATCTGTAAGGCTGCACTCCATACCTGGGTGGCGGCACTTTCGATGTTTGTTCTAGTGTAGCTGGGGAGCCAAACTGGGTCAGTAAGGCAAGAACTGAGCTTCCGGATTTGGTTTCTGGTGTCGAAGTGTAAAATGTGCACAAACAAAGTGAATGCAAGATAATTTTCCGCGCACGTTTTATGGAAGGCTAAGTGAATATGCATCGTAAGTGCACAGGCCATTTTGCGCCGTGGCAGTTCTTGAAATCGGTCAGATGCCGATTGCAGCAACAAAGTAAGTGCACATTGACGTCACTGGTGGTTGACAGTCTTCCCAGGACCACGGACGTCACACCGATTTGTCGCCGCGTCACCCAGCTGTCTTGCCGCAGACGGGCAGAGCGCTCTCCTGTTTATGACATGAGTGGTGGCTTGCAGTGAATGTGCTCCCAGTATGAAGCGTCGTCTCACTCTGAGTGACGTGCCGTGTGGTGTATGCTGCCGCAGCAAACATTACCTGGTCTACGTCTCCCTCTGTGGGTGACGTGCCGTGTGGCGTGTGCTGCCGCAGCAAACATTACCTGGTCTACGTCTCCCTCTGTGGGTGACGTGCCGTGGGGCAAAGCCCCCGGCAGCAAACATTACCTGGTCTACGTCTTTGTGACGTGCCGTGTGGCGTGTGCTGCCGCAGCAAACATTGCCTGGTCTACGTCTCCCTCTATGGCTGACGTGCCGTGTGGTGTGTGCTGCCGCAGCAAACATTACCTGGTCTACGTCTCCCTCTGTGGGTGACGTGCCGTGTGGCGTGTGCTGCCGCAGCAAACATTACCTGGTCTACGTCTCCCTCTGTGGGTGACGTGCCGTGTGGCGTGTGCTGCCGCAGCAAACATTGCCTGGTCTACGTCTCCCTCTGTGGGTGACGTGCCGTGTGGTGTGTGCTGCCGCAGCAAACATTACCTGGTCTACGTCTCCCTCTGTGGGTGACGTGCCGTGTGGCGTGTGCTGCCGCAGCAGACATCCTGTGGTATGTGTTGTCTACACGGCCGCCGCACGTGAACGCGGAGCTGTACCACCTCCTTGGCTTGGCTCGGTGCGGTGGCCGCCAGTTGTCGGGCGGGCGGCTGGCGTTTGGTGTAAGTGGACTCGGGCCACCAGGATGTTGGATACGTGAGGCGGATGCGCTATTGTGTGGTCACCGCTACGACCGCTGCTCGCCTCGTCAGAACACGATCAGCTCTGGCTGGTAATTTTATTCAACGTACGGAGTGGTGTATGCCCTATAAATGCGTGCCGTGGATGGATTTTGGAGGGTATTGCGCGTGCTTTTGCAGCTGCACAACCACCTTTATGTTGGTTTGAAATAGGTCATAAAAGTGGCAACCTTGTGTTTGCTGTCTACATGCTGGGCCTGGCGAAGAGCCGAATAGCACTACTTTTGTGCAAGCTAGTGAGTTTAATCAGTTGAATCCATAGCCTGTTTTGCTGAGGAAGCCTGATTGTGAATATATTGCTCTTTTGTGTTTACACTATGCATATTCGTGGTACATTGAATGTCAGATTGTGTTGCAGTACTTCGAAAATGATTTTAGCAGATAAAATTAAGTTAGCATTGATGGAAGTAGTCTTCCCACACAGAAGTGATTTTTTTCTCTTTTTTTTTGGGGGGGGGGGGGCAGGTCTATGTCTTCTGGTGGGAAATTATTTACGTGCAGTTCACAGTGAAACTAATTAGTTGTATGTGGGGAGGGGGGATTGCGTGCCCCGAGGTTCCGGCGGCCGTTCACCAGGAAGCCGAGGAGGAATCAGTCCGAGAGTGCCTCACTCGTCCTTTCATCCATTCGCTCTCATTCCAATGCACACCTCATCGCAACATCCACGTCCTTCGTCTGGCCTTGCAACACCAACTCTCCCTGCCATGAGCAGGTAGGACAACCTCCCCGGTCCTGCCCTCCAGCTCGGGGACGAGTAGCCTAGGGGTAAGTTGTTCGTCTCACAGTCGAAAGGTTGTGTGTTCGAGTCCCACCTGTCGCTACTCTTCGCCCACGTCCAATCAGTGTCAGAGATTGGCGACGCTACATGACTCAATGGTTGATGTGTCGTAAAGCCAATAGCTAAGCTGCCCTTCAGCTCAGTTTTATCGAGGTTGTCGCTCCCCCTCGGCCCGCCCCCGGGTTTGGTGGAGTCCTGGAGGCTGAGGTTCCCCGTCGGTGCTAGTTGTGACGGTGGACCAACACGCCTCTTCGAACCTGATATCCCGGAGGGGAGGTCGGGCCCGTGGGGCCTCACGCGGGTCAAGTGGCTGGTCGCCTTGGTCCGTGGGCTTGGGACCTTTCCCAGTGTCCGCCGGGCCTGCCGGGTAGGGTCAAGGGATTGGGTGGCGCTGGATTCCGGTCGGGGTGGTGAGTCTCTCTCCCGACCTGGTGACGGCGTCGTCCGCCCCGCATAACTCCTCGGACACCTGGCGTCCTCCCGTCCGCGGGGCCCGGGCGTCCCCCCAGTAGGACCCCTATGGGGTGGGACGTCCGAGGAGCGGAAACAAAGACACATTACATGGCATCCACAAAAAAACACACCTGGTCACTTTCGTGGTGACCAAACCACTCGCTCACTTGGCGCTGATAGGAGCTTTACTTCCTCGGGTACCTACGGAGACCAGGTTTTCCACCCACCCCGTATTGTTATCTTTCGCGGACAGACGAAAAATATGGCAGCTCTTTCCCCTTTCAAAGACGAGATGGTCGTGACCGGATCGAGAAGATCGTTCCTTGTGAGAAGTTGGGGGATGAATCTTTGGAGGTGGAGTTCACGGCAGCGAAAGAGGCGGAGAAAGCGTTGCAGACATCCTAGTTTGTTTACGGTGTAAGAAAGGGTGATAAAATGGTGGACGAGAGAATGCAACAAAAGTAGAACCGCATCAAACCATAGTTTACTCCACGCATCGCGTGGAGTAAACAATTGTTATGGCTTGAGGGATGTGCCAGAGAAGGAGATTCTTGACGGGTTGTGTACATTTGGAGTAACAGGAGCGAGAACGATGGCCAGGAAAGACGCAGAGATGATTACGACAAACATCATTTTAACGTTTAACATAACAAACTTACCGTTTGAGATACAAGTGGGTTACCTTCATGTCAGGGTTCTTGTGTTCCTTCCCAACCCGATGCGTTGTTTTAAATGCCAGAGGTATGGTCATGCAAACACGTTTTGCAGGAATTTGCAGGATGGGCGCTACATAACCAGTAGCAGTTGATGCGCCCTTAAGCCCAAATAATCAATCAATCAATCAAGGAATTTGCAGGAACAAGCAGATTCCTCATGCTTCTTTTCACCCCACCTGTCTGACTAACATCAAGGAGAAGGAAATTACTGCAGTTAAACACGCATTAAAAATGTCCTTCCGTGAGGCTAGGGACATATACGATGAGTCTAACCCTAAACCATCCTATGTGTCGAAAGTCTGAACCGACATGTCTGTCCCATACCAAATAGAGGTAAATAAAGCCAGCGAACGATGGCACATCTGTGCGCGCTCCTTCGTTTCCTCGGCGTATCTGTCGCCTCGCCAACGACACCACAAAACCAGGTATAGAGAATAACATATCATCATATGGCATTTCCAAAAACTAAAACTCCTGGTTCTTCGAGCAAGGGCCAGACCACTGACCCGACACCTGCAGAGGCATACCGCCCTGCACGTCTCTCTTCCCGTCCCGTTCTGATTACCACTGGTTCCCATAGTGTGAACGTAGCTCGGAGTAGTAATGTGCCATTGCCACGAATACTAATACTGAAGTCGAGTGATCCTGGAAGGAGTTTATCTGCTTTTTCTCCCTTTGAGCGAAAGCGAGGATGCGAAAAATTTGGAGACGTCGCCAGGTGAGAAAAGCTTCGAGATGGAAGAATGGAGGTGGAATTTCGGAGCGTTGATGACGCCAAGAGAACTCACGAGGAACATAATTTATGTATTATGCGAGAGAGCCGGGCAGGATCAGTGATGTTAGCATACCCATTTCAGTTGAACCTCATAGGACAAAATAAAACAGTCAATAGGTGTGATAAGCTGCTTTGATTTAAGGGACGTTTCTGATTCTGAAATTGTCGACGATCTAGCGAAGTTTGGTGTCATCGAAGCACGTAGGATGAAGGTGAAAAGAGGAGGCAATCTACAAGCAACCAACAACATTGTCTTGACTTAATTCTACTGACCTGCTATCTACGATACACGTAGGCTACGTCAAGGTGAAGGTACGTGGGCGCAATATGACCAGAGCTGTCGAAGCGCTCGAAAGCCCAAATAACGAACTAGGGTGAAGGTACGCGTATTTGTCCCCAATCCGATGCGTTGTTACGTTGCCAGAGATGCGGCAACACTGCACAGTATTGCCAATTCGCCCGGCACGCTGGAGCACACCACCAGCGACAAATGTCAGCACACCAGAGACAAATGTGAAGCTGAGAGCTTGTGGTGTGTCAATTGTGGCCAGGGACAGGTGCCCACACTTCCTTTGACAAAGGATGTACAGTAAACGTGAAGGTAAGGGAGATACTATCACTGAAGTGCACGAGGAACATATCTTTTCAGCAAGCAAGGGAAATATACGCGGATACCCACACCAACGTGTCATACGCAAGCAAAGTAAAAAGCACACAACCGGCCACAACATACCGAGAGCCTGCCAATGCTTCGCAATTTCTATTCCAACTTAGCGACCTGCTACGATCTTTCGGACTCGCATGCACCTCCTTGTCAAAGCGAGATGCGAATTCTCGTAATGAACCCATTTCTACCACTTCCCGGTCTAAATCGCTTCCACTTCCTGTCGACTTTCTGAGAAGCTCAAACTCTGCACCGACGTTGCCAGCTGCCAACACCAACCGATCGCTGCCAATTCTAGACGCAAACCTGCAGAGGCAGGAAGCCGATAGACGCGCCCGCAACGCAAAGCGAGCGCGCCTTGCTGAAATGGAGAGGACACGTGCAGCAGCCCATCAAAAAGCAGACAAGCTTGCTCCTCCGAGACCAGCCACCCCTTCGTCGCCAAGGCGCACGGACAGTCCGTCCAAACCTTCAGCTGTGGGAAATAGCCCCCCAAAGTGCGCCCTGCCCGTACGCCTCGGGGAATACTCCCGATACTTCTTCCTCACCCCTCCGACGAGTGGAGGCTCCGTCCCGCGCACCGGCCCCGAGGGGAACCCGTCCAGTGTGGATCCCCCACCACCGGCGTCTCTGTCCGATTCCTCCCAGGCGCCGTCGCCACGAGTAGACGCGCGTGTTGAGAAGCGCACGTTGCCCTGGGAGGGGTCGCCCTCGGAGGGTGGTTCGCAGAGGTCGCGGCCCCGAACATCCTCGCTGGGGGTGGATTCATGAGGGTACGTTCGGGCTCCGAAGGCTCAAGAAGACAGGAAATTTTAGTGGAGCAATCTAGTCAACTCTAGTGGGCGACTGCCCTTTTAAAACTGTTTTAGTACCATTAACTAGCATGTTTATGCCTCTCATTTCACAATGGAACCGCAGAGGGATTCGAACAAACAGGGCCGACGTCGAGACAATTTTAAATCGACACTGCCCGATAGTTGTATGTCTTCAAGAGACAAAGTTACCACCACACTCCTCCATTCGACCAAAAAATGATTCGGTTATTGCGAAAAACAAGGCAGAGACCTTTGCGCAAGGCAGTGACAGCGTGAGACTTGGCTCGAGACCTCAACGGTGGAACATGAAGAAAGCGGACTGGATAAAATTCGAGGAAAACGTGGAAGCATGTTTGCCAGGTAATGGCTGATGGCTATGGTCTCTCGATGGAGCAGTTTACATCGATGCTCATTAGGGTGGTCCAAACATACATGCCAATTAAACAATTTTCAAGTAAGTGCACTCCACAAGGTTATTTTTATTCCACTATATGCGCCTGTGTTGTGTGCCAAATTGTGGACGATTTCATGCATAGTTAAAGGTCGCGCAAAATCTCATCTTTGATTTCTCTCAGATGGCCTCCTCAGCACCGAGTACGCGTGGTGGACCAGAATGGTGGTCATTATGGGGAGATTTTCCCAGACTACATTGGGGATGGGGAATCGGTGGACCGTGTGGCCGTGCTCGTTACTAGTCCGGGCGAATTCGAGAAATTATTGGCTGTGCCGAAGACGGAAAGGGGAACGGGGAAGGCACAAGCAGCGGCATGCATGGCGACTCTTGACGGTTGGTCACTCCGTCCTCAGATTCAAGGCCTGGTCTTCGATACGACCGCCTCCAACACGGGTCTCCGCCGTGGAGCTTGTACGCTGATTGAAGAAGGACTCGGGAGGGAACTAGTGTGGATAGCTTGTCGATCACGTCTTAGAGATTGTCCTCTCCAGTGTTTTCAAGGTAGTCTTCGGTCCAACGGGAGGACCAAACACTGGACTCTTCAAGAGGTTACATATGTGTTGGCCCAAAGTCAGCCAATAAATGTACGTTGGTGCCCCAGGTGAGATGTTCCGCGACCACAGATTGGAAGAGCAACGCATTGGGATGGTTTCCTACATCCAGCAGGCTATGAGGGAACAGCAAGTGCGAGCAGACTACGCCGAGTTCCTCAGCCTGAGCCTCGTCTTCTTGGGTGGAGGGGTGATCAGCGGGCCAAGTTTCGGCCCCCAGGCCTGACGCATCACGCGTGGTGGATACAGAAGGGATTGTACGTCTTGAAGATCTTCCTCTTTCGGGACCGCTGCATGACCACTGCAGTCGATGCGCCCCTAAGCCCCCCCCCCCCCCTCTTTCGGGACCAATTTCGTCTCGCTGCCAAGGAATTGTGCATCATCAGATCACTCTCTTTTCGTCGCCTTAATCTATGTCCGGTTCTGGGACGAGGCTCTGCGTGGCATACAGGCCCCCGCAACGTTTCGGAATTCCTCCAAACCCTTCGAGCATACCCAGACAGAGTTCGCAGATGCTGCCAACACCGCCTTTGCACGCCATCTCTAGTATCTGGCAGAGAGAGGCACCACCTTTGCGCGGGGGGGGATTGAGTGCTCCAATGACCCGGCGGCCATCATACCGGCGAGGGGTGAGACCAGGAGTGCCTTACTCGTCCTTCCATCCATACGCTCCCATTCCAACGCCCATCTCATCCAAACCCATGTCCTTCACTTGGCCCTGCAACACCAACTATCCCAGCTATGAGCAGGCAGGGCAACTTCCCCGGTCCTACCCACCAGCTCTGTTTTATCGGGGTAGCCGCGCCCCCTCGGCCCTACCCCGGGGTTGACGGAGTCCTGGAGGTTGAGGTCCCCCGTCGCACGGTGCTAGTGACGGGGGACCAACACGCCTCTTTGGTCCTGATATCCCGGAGGGGCGGGCGGGTCCGCGGGGCCTCACGCGGACCAAGTGGCTGGTCGCCTCGGGCCGGGGGCCTGGAAATCTTCCCAGTGCCCGCCGGCCCGGCCGGCCGGGGTCAAGGGGTGGGCGGCGTTGGATTCCGGTCAGGGTGGTGAGTTTCTCTCTCCCGGCCGGACTAAGGCGCTGCCTGCCCCGTATAGCTCCTCGGGCGCCTGGCGACCTCCCGTTCGCGGGACCCAGGCGTCCCCCCAGTAGGGCCCTATGCGGTGGGACGCCCTGGGAGCTGAAACCAAACGCACTACATGGCATCAACAACCCAAAAAAGCACCCCTGGTCCTTCTCGTGGGGGCCAGACCAACCCCCATATACGACGTGATCGTAGCTCTCCGACGGATGGTACCCCCGTACCACGTGTGCTGGTTTTCCGGGGAATTAGCAAGAGTCTTGCGTCCCTGTCCCCCTTCCAAAGGCGGGACGGATGTGACAGATTCGGTAGGATTATAAGATGCGAAAGGCTGAAGGACAGGGACTCTGGAGGTTGAATTTGCGGCAGCAGAGCAGGCAGATACAGCACTGCGATCATTTGAGTTTGTGTATGGCGTGCGTAAGAACGGGAAAATGAGGACGAGACGATCACTATCACCGTAGAACCACATAGTGCAAAACACACCTCGCGTGGAGTAATTAACTGCTTTGACCTAATAGATGTTACAGAGGATGAGATCGTGGATGGGCTGGCAACTTTCGGGGTTATAGCCGCCAGGAAAATGAAAGTAAGGAGAGGTACAGACTTTATTTTGACCAACAATATTATTCTAACTTTCAACACAACCGACCTTCCCTCGGAGATCAGAGTGGGCTACCTGCGTGTGGGAGTGAGGCAATTCCTCCCAAACCAATGCGTTGTTTCAGATGCCAAAGATTCGGCCACACTACTCAATTTTGCTGTGGCCGCCCAGCGTTCAGCAGATGTGCCTCCCATGATCACACGGATGAGCAGTGCTCCTCTGAGCACCCTTTCTGTACGAACTGCGATGCAGGACAGGTCCCCCATACGTCGTATGACCGCACGTGTCCAAATTACATTAGGGAAAAGGAAATTATTTCATTGAAGCACACGCACAAAATATCGTTTAGAGAGGCCAGGGACCTCTATGAAAGATCACACCCAAAAATATCGTATTCTTCCAGAACAAAGGCCAGCATATCCGTACCAAACGTACAGCCCGACAAGGCATGCGAGTTGATCGCGCGACTTACAGCTCTTCTCCGCGCTTTTGGGGTGCCCCTCGCCTCGCATGCGATGAACGGACAGTATAGTGAAAAGAACGACAAAACAACTGAAGCCCCACCCACCACCAAAGATTGTGCGGAAGATGTTTTGCAGGCCTCTCAGCAGCCTACTCCTAACGGTGGGGAGTGGACCCAAGTCCACCGGTCCAGGAGGCCGGCTCGATCTTCCCCTTCCAAACCCGGTCCATCCCGGACTACCACATCTGCCTATACCCCATCATCACACAAATCCACGCCTACTCCTTCTCCAAAAGCCACCCTCGTTAACCCTATCACTCCGGCCATCTCAGAAGGGGGCAGTGCCGCCTCCCGTCGCGTCCCGGTAGAGCCACCTCCGGTATCGCGGCGATCGCAGATGACCGGGGTTCGACCAGGAGCTCCCGATATGGGGGTATCGGGTCGAGTAAACCGTGACGGGTCGCGTAACGCCTCACTCTGCGAGCGTCCTGCCGGTCCGTCACAGGCCGAGGGCCTGCACGAATCCATAGCCAGGACCTCTCGGGCACCCCCTGGGACGGTTCCTGGAGATGCGATGTGACCTCCAGGATTAGGATGCGATGGATTAGGATCCACACTGGTGGATCCTAATTAGGCATTCACGTATTTTTTGTTTTTATTGAACTCTGATTTTTGGATGTCCGAAGGTAGGGCAAGTTTGTATACATGGACATACACCACTTTGAAATTCTAAGACACTTATATGACACCTACGTCAACAGTTCTACAGTGGAACTGTCGGGGTTTTAGAACTAGCGCCCAAGACCTCCAGGTGGTCTTAAATCGGTACGGTCCTGTGGCGGTATGTCCTCAGGAGACCAAACTTTCACCTAACTACATCGTGTCGTTGAATTGGTACTAGATATTTCGGAAGGATGTGGTGACTGATGCTGCGGCACACGGTGGAGTGCTACTATCAGTCCATAACAGCATCCCCATGAGAGTACTAACCCTGCATACTACACTCCAGGCGGTTGCCGCTCGAGTACTATTTGGTCACAGACGCATCTCAGTATGCTCCGTATACCTGCCTCCAGGAAATGTTTTCCCCACCGTAGAACTCGCTAACCTGGTGTCCGAACTGCCTCGACCCGTCTTGCTTTTGGGCGATTTTAACGCTCACCGCACGTTGTGAGGATGTGACGGTATCAACACCCGTGGTAGCCATCTGGAATCTTTAATCCTTAACGAAATGCTCTGCATTTTAAATACTGGAACACGAACACACTTCTCCACACCGTCGGGAACCACCTTGGACCTCAGCCTGGCTAGCCCGCAGCTAACGGAGTGCCTCGAGTGGACGGTGAACTCCGATCCACTGGGGAACGATCATTTCCCAATCTGGTTGAGTTATCTGGACGGCTCAGTTTTAGGCCCGCGCCCGCAGCGATGGAATTTTAAGAAAGCGGAATGGGGTAAATTTCAAGAGAGAATTCAAGCTGCTTTCCGCTCAGAATCAAGGTCTCCGGCACTACCAGTGATGACCGAATTCACTGCACTTCTCCTGGAATGCGCCTCATGAAGTATCCCCAGGACCTCTGGACTTCCTCGACGTACCCCTGTGCCGTGGTGGACGGAAAGGTGTAGTGAGACGCTATTCGTGCTCGAAGACGCGCGTTTCGAGCCTTCGACCGTAATAGCACCACTGCCAACTTAATAGAGTTCAGGCGTGCTCGGGCCCTTGCTCGGCGCACTATGCGGGAGGCCAAGCGTGTTTCGTGGATTGAGTATGTTAGGTCACTCAATCGATCCTAGCCAACCTCATTAATTTGGTCTCGCATCAAGAGTATCTCTGGCCGATTTAATGCAGGCCCGCTTCCCACGTTGACGGTCGGTAGCCGTGAAGTGACGAACCCGATTGATGTGGCGAACGAGATTGGCCATGCTTTGGCAGACGTTAGCCGCGCCGGCAACGGCGATCCACAATTTATGCGCCACCAGGCGCGCTGTGAATCGACTTCGATTTATTTTTATACTTCAGAACATCCGTCATACAACGGCTGCTTTACTCTGGCTGAGATGGAATCGGCAATTAACTCGTTGCGCAGTGTAGCCGAAGGACCCGGTGAAGTGCACAATGAGCTGCTGAAGCACCTGCCTTCCTCTGTGGTCGCGGAGCTATTACGTACCTTCAACCTGATATGGACTAATGGCGAGTACCATCCATCGTGGTGCGAAGCTACAGTGATCCCACTGTTTAAATCTGGGAAACGTGGCCTGGACCCCTTAGATTATCGTCCAATCTCTCTGACGTATGCATTAGGTAAACTAATGGAGAAACTCGTGAATGGACGCCTGTCCTGGTTCTTAGAAAAAATGACATCTTCGTAAACACGCAGTGCGGCTTTCGGAAAAACAGGAGTACCGTTGACCATATTTTAACACTGGACACCGAAGTACGCATCGCTTTTAAGAGGAAGCGACATCTAGGCGCGGTGTTTTTTTTTTACATAGAAAAAGCTTACGGCACCACGTGGTGTAGAGGAATCCTGCTGAAGATCCACAAGCACGGAATTCGAGGACGACTTGGTACCTTTTTACAAAACTTCCTAGCATATCGCTGTTTTCGTGTACGTGTCGGTAACTGCCTGTCGGATTGGTGTATTCAAGAGAACGGAGTCCCACAGGGAAGCGTCCTGAATGTGACCCTCTTCGGGGTAATGATCAACGATATTGGGGACTCGCTTCCTGTGACTATTGGGCGCTCCTGATATGTTGAGGATTTCGCCATATGGTCATGTGCCTCACGTACACCGCCGATGGAGCGACAGCTACAGCTAGCCATCAGGTGCTTGGAGAAATGGGGAAACACGAATGGATTCGGCTTCTCTACAGTGAAAACCGTTGCCGTACACTTCTGTCGCCGCCGTTTTTTGTCCCAATATGAAAATCATACTGTACAGGCAGGTGATACAGGTGCATAGTGAGATTTCTGGGGGTGGAATTTGATTCACGCTTGACATACCGACAACATCTTATAACGCTACGAGATAAGTGTCTAAATACTTTAAATATCTTAAAATGTGTGGCTCGTGCGACCTATGGAGCAGACCGCGCATCGCTACTTCTGCTATACCGATCACTTGTTCGGTCAAAGCTTGACTACTCGTGTTTTATTTATGACGGAGCTTGTTTGATGAATAAATGCATCCTGGATGCAGTCCACCACTCTGCGCTTCGCATCATCACGGGTGCATTTCGTACTTCTCCAACGGCGAGTCTCCTTGCGGAAGTTCACAAGTTTCCACTCTCTCTGTGGCGTGAACAGCTTGGGATGCGATATGCTTGCAAGCTACGGCAATATCCGGACCACCCAGCTTACACCCATGTATTCTCCCACCGGATAGTAACTCTGTTCACAAACGAACACCATACGAGAGCCGTACCATACGGAGTGAGGATGAGACGACTTTTTTCTCAGAGCGGTCTCCGGCTCCAGGGTGTTCGACGGACTGAGCACATTTCAACGCCTCCCTGGGAACTGATCACACCGGAAGTTGTCACATCCTTCGCCTAAACAAAGAAATCCGATATTACACCACATGAATTCAGAGCACTCGCCTTGGAGCACATTTAATGTTACACTGGATTTGTTGCAACATACACCGATGGATCCAGAACTGAGACAGGCGTTGGCAGCGCTTTTATTGCAGGTACTGTGGTTGGAAGCTTTTCACTTCCAGCACATGCTTCTGTATATTCTACGGAGCCTATTGCCATTCTGAAAGCTATTTTCCTTCATCGAAGTATCAGACGACCCGCTTCACATTATTTTGACGGATTCTTTACGTAGCCTTTTAGCTTTGAGTACACAATCCGCCATTTTACGGGACGTCTTAACTCGTCTTCCCAGTGTATACCAGACAGGTAAAAGACTGGTGCTATGTTGGATCCCGGGTCACGTGGGGATCCCCGGAAATGACCTAGCTGATGCTGCTGCAAAACGTGCGTCGCTAGCTCCATGCTCACGAGCTCTACCACTCCTTGCCCGTGACCACTTCCGAACCATTTCTGACTCTATGCTCACAAAGTAACAAGGCTCTTGGAATGCAATACCCGATAACAAGTTGAAAGCGATCAAGAACCGCCTCGGTAAATGGAGTTCGTGCTCGCGTAGGATTAGGCGAGACGAGGTGGCACTATGTCGCTTGAGAATTGGACATACATATGCCACTCACTCTTGCTTACTGGTGATGATGTGCCACCCTGCCCCAGATGTCACCCCCGCTTATCTGTGCGGCATGTCCTGCTGCCCTGCCCCGCCTATGAGGAGGAGCGTAAACGTCACTGGGCGTGTTCAGACTTTGTCACTCAGTGAGGTTTTAGGCAACGACTCGGATATTGTTCAATCGGGGCGACTATTCGACTACCTCGCTGAGATATCATTTTCCGTAATATATGCGCCACGTTGAAAATGTTGAATGTTGCCATGCTTTATATCATGTACGATTCGTTGTGTCAACTAATATCCTGCAAGGTTGGCTAGCTTGCATGTGCGATATATCGACATGTAAATAAGTTGTATTGTTATGGGCGCGACATGACCAATGTAGTCGATGCGCCCTAAAGCCCTAATAGCTAACTAACTATCTGGCAGAGAGCAGGGAAAGGAGAATGCAAAATCGTCCTTCTTGAAGAACCCTGGAAAGTGGGAGACGAACACAACGTTCCTGGAGATGAATAAGTCTACGGGTTCTTTGAATGTCGTTAGCGATGCAGCAGAGCGAGAGCCGTTTATCCTATCCACACCTTCAACACATCGCTGACCAAGGACGAAGAGCAGAGACAATACCTACTCCACCTCGTGGCTAATCACCGTCGCCACCTCCCTGCTCCGACCAAGAGGGAACCGGTGAAAGAGGGTGGCTGCTGAATTGTAGAGGGACAGGCTGAAGTCCCACCTCATTTCGTCATTCAAGGTGGCACGATGAAACATTAATATTTATTAAGGTTTTTTTTCATAAAAAATAGGAGCTGTGCTATGCAAACGAAGAACAGAACTTGTCATCCCTTCAGTTTCTCTTCTGTCGGAAAAAGACACCTTTTTGCGCGACTCCTAAAATTAAACGAAATTTCCTGAAAATGGGTCCGAATGTTATTTATGAACAGTGTAACAGAATACAATTTCTGGAGCTAACAATTTTTGAATTTTCCTTTTTTGGACCAGGCTAATAGCTCATTCAGTCCGCCGATTCGGCTATTCCACAAACATCTGATGCTCCACGGCGCTCTCCAGTTCTGTGGTGGTCGACAGAATGCCGTGACGCTATACGCGCACGTAAGCGAACATTTATAATATTTGACAAAAACAGCGACCAGGCGAATTTAACTGCATTTCAAAAGGCGCGAACTTTAGTACGCCGTGTTGTACGAGAAGCTAAGCGAAGGTCGTGGAAAGAATATGTCTTCTATTAATCGATTTACCCCAACGACCCAAGTTTGGTCTCGTATCAAACGCATTAATGGCCAGTATGATGCGGTCCGCCTTCCCTTACTACGTGTGGCTAGAGTGGACGTGACACGCCCCGTTGAAGTGGCTGAGAAAATAGCCTGAGCTCTGTCAGCCCGTAGTGGAGACGGAAATTATCACCCAAAATGTCTCCGTAAAAAGACGAAATCAAGCCAAGCCAATTTATTTTTCCACGCCTGATGATCTGTGCCCACCTATCCCAAACGTTTTCGTCCGCGACCCTAAATAAAATATTAACCATACTCGGCGACCCTACATGAGTGCACGCATATGCAATGATAGTTAAGACCAACGGTATCAGTGACTAATCAGTGACCATATAAGCCAATCAGTGACCAGAATCCCCTCTGGTTTGAGAAGTTCACTACCGTGTGAACGGAAGGGAACAATGCATACAAGTGCAACTGTTCCCTCGGTCTCTGAAATTGAAATCATTGTCGCTATCTGTATGCAAGCTTGTGCATCACACACCTCGCTAGATCGATTTCTGTTTGCATCCCGAACTTAAATACGGTTTAACGTCTTCGATCAGTTAATTTTCAGAATTCTGGATTGTCGGTTTCAAAATTAGGCAATGAAGTAAGCACTTTAATCTTCGTAATGTTAAAATTCATGCGTATGCATTTCAGACCGTTCGCGACCCTCAGAAAAGTCTTCGCGACCCTTAAAAGGGTCGCGACCATGGGTTTGGGAAACTCTGGTCTATGCTATAACGAACCATTTAGTATTCATGAGCTGACTTCCGCGATCGGATGTCTAAAGAGTGTGGCAGAAGGCGCTGATGGAATTCATAATGGCATGTTAAAGCACCTACATTTGCGAGTGCTTGACGCACTTCTGTCTGAACAGAGTATGGGAGGTGAGCTGCTTTCCGACTTCTTGGCGGGAAGCCCTAGTGGTCCCAGTCCTGAAACCATATCGCTGGCATGGATGAGAAAAGGTGATGTCGTTCCTGCAGAACTCAAATACAGAGCACTGGAACTGATTACGTTATCCGGGGACCACACGTCGACATATACGGATGGTTCTAAAACGGGCACCGGTGTTGGCAGTGCCTTTGTGACAGACAATGCGTCTCGAACGTTTTCGCATCCAGCAAATGCATCAGTTTACACCTCAGCCTATTGGCGCTCAAGGGTTTTACCTACAAAACCCAGTAGCACAAGACGTTTTATCTAGGCTCACGTTGCTCAACACGATAGGTAAGATAGTAGTATTCTGTTGGCTCCCAAGCCACGTGGGAATCGTCGGAAATCAGGCTGCGGATGTCGCAGCGAAGCGCGCCGCTGAATGCCCACGCACTCGACGTCTCCCTCTCCCTTCGAGGGACTTACCCAGACATTAAGAGTTCGGTTATAAAGAAATGGGAAGCCAGCTGGGAGTGCATGACTCATAAGTTGACGAGAGTCAAGCATCGTCTCGGTGAGTGGCCATCATCATCACATAACATCAGACGCAACGAGGTGGTCCTATGTTGCTTACGAATAGGCCACACATTCAACACCCACAGTTACCTTCTAAGCGGTGACGAAAAGCCATTATGTCAGAGATGTCATGCTTTCCTATCAGTACAACACATACTGGTTGCGTGCCCCAGACTTGCACATGCGCGGAGACGCCACTTCGGTCGCACTACACTATCGCTACGGGAAGTATTAGGGGATGAATCTCCGTTTATACAATCGGGACAGTTATTCCGTTTCCTCTCAGAGGTTAGGTTTTCTGTGGTATATACGCCCAATTAATGCGATGACATATACGTTGTAAAACCATGATGGTTGGGATGTACGTCATGGCAATAGATTATATGTGTCGCATCTAGTAGCCTTAGTCCCCCCGCAGTGTGGTCAGCCTCGTTACTCGGTTGGCCAGGGAATTGGCGCTCCCTCGGGGTAACACAGCCGCTCCGAAAAGGGGTGTGGAAACGCGGAGGTGTTTCCGGGGACTCGCGTAGTCCCCACCGCCCATCCCTCTTTCCCTTCCCAGTATCCACCCCGTGTCTACGTCCCTTTGTGTGTCTTTCATCCAACCCCTCAACACCAACCCATTCCTTGTCACGAGCAGGTAGGTCAGCTTCTCCTGGTCTACCCGTCCGCTCAGTTTTATCAGGGTAGCCGCGCCCCCTCGGCCCGCCCCTCGGGGTTGACGGAGTCCTGGAGGTTGAGGTCCCCCGTCGCACGGTGCTAGTTGTGACGGGGGACCAGCACACCTCTTTGGTCCTGATATCCCGGAGGGGCGGGCGGGCCCGTGGGGCCTCACGCGGGCCAAGTGGCTGGTCGCCTCGGGCTTGGGGCTTGGGACTCTTCCCAGTTCCCGCCGGCCCTGCCGGCCGGGGTCAAGGGGTGGTCGGCGCTGGATCCTGGTCGGGGTGGTGAGTCTCTCTCTCCCGACCGGGTGATGGCGTCGCCTGCCCCGTATTGCTCTGCGGACGTTTGGCGTCCTGCTGCTACGACAGCATGCGTCCCCCCCCGTAGGGCCCCTTGCGGTGGAACGCCACGCGGAGCCGAACACACAATCAACTTCTATGGATCCTCCTAACTAAAAAACAACCCACCTGCCCCCTCCAGTAGGGGTCAGACAATCCGACCTACTAGGAGTAGTGTGGTGCATGCAAGGTCCGGCCTCGGCGCTGGGCTGCCTACGCCTCGCATACTAATTGTGAAATCAACCGAGGAAAACATAAAACTTTCAAATCTTACGCCATTCCAAAGGGAAGGAGCTTGTGACAAGCTGGGATCGGTACTTAGATGCGAAAAGCTCAGGGACGGAGGACTGGAAGTGGAATTTGAAACTGCTGAGGATGCGAGGAGGGCGCTTGAGGAAACCGAAATAACATACACTGTACGACAGGCCAGCGGCAGGAGAATAGTCACGGCACTCATTGAAATCCAACCCCACAACACCAAAAATTACTCAAAAGGAGTCATTAATTGCTTCGACCTGCGAAACGTTTCAGACGCCGATATGGTGGATGGCTTAACTGAGTGCGGAGTGGTAGACGCGCGAAGAATTTCGATTAGTCCCAACCCAACCCCATGAGTATTCGTACCCAACCCCATGAGGTGTTTCCGCTGCTCTCGTTTCGGTCACACATCGCAGCACTGTCGAAACAGAGAGACATGTGGGAGATGTGGATCAATATAACATGTGCAAGACAAAGCGGAGAATCCACACTGTTCTAACTGCGGGCCGGACCAAATACCCCATACCGCCTATGGTCGCTCCTGCCCCATTTTCTTAAAGGAGAAGGAAATAGTTGCCATAAAAAGCTTCAAAAACATCACGTTTCGTGAGGCTCGTGAAATTTATGATTTAGCGCGTCCGAGAATATCGTATGCGGAAAAGGTAAAACTGAACCCTAAGATCACACAGAAGTCTCCACTGCAGTTGCACACACACATGGGCGCCTCTCAACTCATAGCTCAGCTAAGTGCCCTGATGCTTGCTTTTGGCATTGAATGCACGCCGATCGGAGAAAAAGCTTCGTCCTCTCCCCAGACTGTGATGAGGGAGCCCTCAGCTACGGATCCAGTAGCGAATCCTCAGGGAGAGTGGGTCCAGGTTCAACCGGGGAAAATACCTGCCCGTCCACCTACATCCAAACCCAACCCCTCTCCAACAACTTCAACCTCTACCTCCAACACTCCCATCCCTACCTCCCTCACAGACCAGCCCCCCACTCCCACTAGGGAAGAGCCCAGGAGCTCTCCGATACTTTGACTCGAGTCACCGACGTCTCAGAGTCGTGTCGAACCAACGACCAGGATGGGGAAGCCCTCATCCCACCTCCAATCCTTACACACCACCATCACCAACCATAAACCTACCCAGCCCATCCCTTCACCCTCCCGTACAACCCCAACTCACCCACCCCCACCAACCATTTCTGAGGAGAAAGGAGTGGCCTCTGGTCGGGTACCGGTAGTCGCTCCCTCTACTGCCCGATCACGCCTTGGGATTGAGGTACGCCCAGGGGCTCTCGACATGGGGGCTTCAAGCCGGACATCCAGAGCTGGGTCTAGGGAGACGTCGCCTAGTGCAGGAGGACAAGCCTACAAGGCCTGGCCCCCATCGTCCCCAGCTCCAAAAGCCGGCTCTGTCCATACCGCAGAGACTGGGAGGGTGATGGGCCCGCCTCCTACACCTCTCAAAGCAGGCGATCAGTTCCGCTCGTCGCTTGCAACAGGCCGGAAGCGCGTCTCGCCGTGGTCAGTCTCACCAACCGGCGGGGTTAGTCCGAGGTCTCGAGCGCGGACAACATCCGACCCGTGGGCCCCGGCTAGTTCGCCATGAAATAACCTGTTTTAACCTTTTTCTAGCATAGCTTTCTATTCAAACCGTTTTACAATGGAACTGTAGGGGTTTTAGAAGCAGTGCCCATGACTTGCAGGCAGTGCTGAGCAGAGTCTGTCCAGTGGCGTTCTGCCTGCAGGAGACTAAGCTGTCGCAGGACACAGTAATCCAGGTGAAATGCTACACTATTCACCGAAAAGAAATGGCATCTGATACTATATCACACAGCGAGGTGCTTCTGGGCATTCACCAGTGTCCCCTCGCAGCCATTAGTAGTGAATACACGTCTCCAAGTCGTCGCTGCCAAGGTGCACTTTAGTCGGCAAATTATTTCGTTATGTATTAATTATTTCCTCGCACCTCTGGTGCTCCCCGACGTACCCCGGTTCCGTGGTGGACGGAGGAATTTGGAGACGCCATCCGCGCAAGGAAAAGAGCGTATCGTAAATTTAGTAAAAACAGTAACATCGAAAACATGGTCACCTTTCTGAGGGCCAGGGCCCTGGCACGTCGCACTGTACGATCAGCAAAGAAGCTATCATGACGAGAATATGTAGGCCAAATAAACAAGCACACTTCGACTACACAGGTATGGTCCAGGATAAAACGTATTGCAGGCCAGCACTCATCGGTTCCACTACCCGTGCTTCGCATGGGCAACAAGGACGTGATCAAACCTATCGACGTTGCCAACGAAATTGCTCGCGCCTTAACCGAACGTAGTCGTGGCAGTAGTGGGGACCCGCAATGCTTGCGTCACAGGTCGCGTGTGAAAACTTCCCCATTGACTTTGCCACGAGTGACAGCATATCATATAACCAGCCATTTACAATTTCCGAACTGACTTCCGCCATGGTCAAGCTCCGAAAAGTAAGTGAAGACCCAGACGACATTCATAATTCAATGATAAAACATCTACCTTCATGTGCGACCGAAACACTTTTGAACATCTTCAACCATCTCTGGCAACAAGGCGACTTCCCCGTAGCGTGGCGAGAGGCAGTAGTGATACCAGTGTTAAAACCGGGCAAGAGCGGACTGGAACCACTCCACTATCGACCAATAGCCATCACTTCGTGCCTGTGCAAGCTAATGGAAAGACTGGTCGCTACCAGACTAACATGGTTTTTAGAAGTTAAACACTTTTTCGGAGGCACAGTGTGGTTTTAGAAAGAACCGGAGTTCAGTTGATCATATCTTAACCCTGGACACTGCAGTACGCGTAGCGTTTAAGCAGAAGCGTCACGTCGGCGATGTCTTTTGACATTGAGGCAGCGTATGACACGACTTGGCGCCATGGAATTATTGGAAAGGTATATAAATGCGGTATTCGGGGCTCAACGGGGATATTCATAAAGAACTTTCTGGCCGACAGACATTTCCGTGTTCGTGTTGGTCACCAGCTGTCCAGAAGATTTGTACAGGTTAACGGCGTGCCGCAGGGAAGTGTGTTAAGTGCAGCACTGTTTGCGATAATGATAAATGATATTTGCGACGTACTTCCACCGCAACTTGGTCGGTCTCTATTTTCCGCACGTCCCCATTGTCAAATGGGGGACGTGCGGAATGCTCCGGTCGCGATGCGGATAGCGGTGTGATGAACAGTGTCTAATGATCGTGTGGTGGAGCTGCGCGCTCCGTAGTAAATAAAACAAGCGTAGTCCAGTTTAGATCGTATCAGTGAGCGATACAGCAGGAGCAGCGAGTGCCTGTCAGCTCCATAGCTAGTGCGAGAAACACATTTCAGTATGTTGAGCGATTTATAACACTTGTCGCGGAGTGTTCTGAAATGTTCTGTATAACTAAGACGTGAATCAATAGTCACCCCAAGGAACTTCACCGCATGTGGCATCGGTATTTGGTTTCCATATAAACTGAGACAGAATACTGAACAGTTACGCCGGCGACAGAAATGCATTGCGCTTGTCTCTTGTGGGGACAATTTGAATCCGTTCATCGCACCGCATATTTCAAGTTTTTTTTTAACGGCCAATTGGAGACGTCTCGACATAGCGGATAGCCTGGCTGTGCTACACCAGATAGCAAAGCCGTCTACAAATAGAGACCGACCAAGTTGCGGTGGAAGTACGTCGCAAATATCATTTATCATTGTCGCAAACAGTGCTGCACTTAACACACTTCCCTGCGGCACGCCGTTAACCTGTACAAATCTTCTGGACAGCTGGTGACCAACACGAACAGAAGATGTTCCGGGAAGATGATCCCTGGCTGGCAGTGGAAAGCACGTGTCTGCGGTCTTCTGGCGGACCATTCCTGCGGAATCGGCACTTCTTTCCCGATACTGCCACATGGCTGGGTATCCAGCAAACCGCGCAGTCTTCCCAGCCGATGTACAGCAGTCGACAAGTCAGAATATTGAGTAATGGGTCAGCTGGGTAAAAACCAGTCAGTGCCAAAGGCTGCTTAGAGAATCGGATAGAATTACATATTCAACATCCTGAAATCTCCGCGAAGAAAGTGTTTTAAGTATTGCTCAACCAGCTCCGAACTGTGCACAATGCATACATAGGTAAAGTAAGACCTGACGGGAAGAACAAACGCAATCCAACTCCGCTGTCGCCTTCGACCCATCTGTAAATGCGGTACAGCCTTCATACGTTCCAAATGCTCCAAAGTTTTCATCCGAAACAGCTCGTTGGAACATCTTACGCTCGCTGCTGCACTGCGGATAAGATTCCCGTGTCGATAAATGCTGCATGCACATCACTCTACGCAGTTAGTTATTGTGGTTTAGGGCGCATCGACTGCAGATGTCATGCAGCGCCCATAACAGCGTCAATCATATCAAGTTTTTAAGAAACTGGACTAAGGCTACTAGTTAGTTAGTTATTAGGGCTTTACGGGCGCGCCGACTGCTTGGCCATATTGCGCCCATAACGCTTGGAGTTACCGAGGTGTAGTAGTATCAAACTTCACATCGTGGGCAGCCGTCTCCTCATCCTGTTGTGGTGCAATGTTCCATGCGGTGTATATTACCGAGGGTCATATATTACTGAGAACGACACATCAGATAAAAATTTGATCAATTGTCCCGATTGGACAGTGGGAGAATTGTCTGACAGAATATCTCTAAGGCAAGTCACCTGGGTAGACCCAAAGTAGCGCCTACGTTCGGCAGCATAACTAGGGCATGTGATGAGAACATGGCGAACTGTCAGTTGTGCCTGACATCTGAGCACTGTGGTTTGTCGTCACCGTATAACATATATGTGTGTGGCATAGGTGTGCCCTATGTGGAGGCGGCAGAGTGCCACCTCTTCATGTCTAGATTTACGGCAGGACGAGCTCCATGAACACAGTCGTTGCTTGATAGCTCTCAGCTTGTTCGAGGACGTCGCATCCACACTGCCTGCCACTTGTCTTGGAGGAAAATACGCACTTGTCGGTAATGGTCAGTGGCAGGAGTGGTAGTGACCGAGTGCAGGCATATGCTGCTCGCTTCGCGGCAGCATCCGCCAACTCATTACCATAAATTCCCACATGATTAGGGAGCCAACATAGAACCACCCGTCTCCAAGACTTTGCAAATCGGTAAGACGGCACAAAATATATCGCAGAAGAGGGTTTGATGGATAAAACGTGTCCAAGGTCATAGTACTACTCAAGGAATCGGTGAGTATAACTGACGATCACAATCAGACACCTCTATAAAACATAAAGCCTTCGTAATAGCTACGAGTTCCGACGATAAACAGATGCGTAGGTGGGGAAAAAAAAAAAGCGGGTGACAAAAACAAAAAAAAAAAACCCCCCCCCCCCCCCCCCCCCCCAAAAAAAAATAAAATTTTCTACCCCAAACACACAAAAACCAACTAAAAGAAAAAAAAACACCTCCGGTGCAGTCAGTGCCATGGGTGTTTCCATGACCTGGACTCTCCGAATTCCCTGGAGTTGAATTAGACTATTTTGCAGAAGCCCAAGACCCCCATTGCCTTCTGGCGGAAGCGCACGAACCTCCACTATGTCTGCTCAGGGAAAGGTTGGGAATGCGGTACGCCTGCAAGCTCCGCCAGTTCCCTGGTCATCCGGCTGACTCGCATGTCTTTTCGCGTCGACTACGGACTCTTTTTTCAGAAGAAAGGAATCTGAATGTCGCTCCGTTCGGTGTGATAATTCGAAAGCTTCTGCAAAATAGTCTAATTCAACTCCAGGGAATTCGGAGAGTCCAGGTCATGGAAACACCCCCATGGCAGCTGACTGCACCGGAGGTGGATGTAACTCTCGCTAAAATCAGGAAAGCCGATGTCCCTCCAGCAGAGTTTCGTGCACTTGCGCTGGACCACATTGCAACGTTTCTCGAACGGAGGACGGTGTGGGCAGCGCTTTTGTTTGCGGATCTGTCACCCGCTCGTTTGCTTTCCCGACCTACGCATCTGTGTACTCGTCGGAACTCGTAGCTATTACGAAGGCTTTATGTTTTATAGAGGTGTCTGATTGTGATCGTCACGTTATACTCACCGATTCCTTGAGTAGTACTATGACCTTGGACACGTTTTATCCATCAAACCCTCTTCTGCGATATATTTTGTGCCGTCTTACCGATTTGCAAAGTCTTGGACGACGGGTGGTTCTATGTTGGCTCCCTAATCATGTGGGAATTTATGGTAATGAGTTGGCGGATGCTGCCGCGAAGCGAGCAGCATATGCCCCTTGCACTCGGTCACTACCACTCCCTGCCACTGACCATTACCGACAAGTGCGTATTTTCCTCCAAGACAAGTGGCAGGCAGTGTGGGATGCGACGTCCTCGAACAAGCTGAGAGCTATCAAGCAACGACTGTGTTCATGGAGCTCGTCCTGCCGTAAATCTAGACATGAAGAGGTGGCACTCTGCCGCCTCCACATAGGGCACACCTATGCCACACACATATATGTTATACGGTGACGACAAACCACAGTGCTCCAGATGTCAGGCACAACTGACAGTTCGCCATGTTCTCATCACATGCCCTAGTTATGCTGCCGAACGTAGGCGCTACTTTGGGTCTACCCAGGTGACTTGCCTTAGAGATATTCTGTCAGACAATTCTCCCACTGTCCAATCGGGACAATTGATCAAATTTTTATCTGATGTGTCGTTCTCAGTAATATATGACCCTCGGTAATATACACCGCATGGAACATTGCACCACAACAGGATGAGGAAGACGGCTGCCCACGATGTGAAGTTTGATACTACTACACCTCGGTAACTCCAAGCGTTATGGGCGCAATATGGCCACAGCAGTCGGCGCGCCCTAAAGCCCTAATAACTAACTAACTAGTAGCCTTAGTCAGTTTCGCCTTTAAAAACTTGATATGATTGACGCTGTTATGGGCGCTGCATGACATCTGCAGTCGATGCGCCCCTAAACCACAATAACTAACTAACTGCGTAGAGTGATGTGCATGCAGCATTTATCGACACCCCCGTGGAATCTCGTGTATCCTGCAGTTGATCTGACACTCGCAGCGATGCGTAAGGGCGATGTTCCAACTGAGCTGTTTCGGATGAAAACTTTGGAGCATTTGGAAACGTATGAAGGCTGTACACGCATTTTTACAGATGGGTCGAAAGGCGACAGCGGAGTTGGATCTGCGTTTGTGTGCGATTCCTCCGTCAGGTGCTTTACTTTACCTATGTATGCATTTGTGCACAGTTCGGAGCTGGTTGCAATACTTAAAGCGCTTTCCTTCGTGGAGATTTCGCAGGATGTTGAATATGTAATTCTATCCGATTCTCTAAGCAGCCTTTTGGCACTGACTGGTTTTTACCCAGCTGACCCATTACTCAATATTCTGACTTGTCTGACTGCTGTACATCGGCGTGGGAAGACTGCGCGGTTGTGCTGGATACCCAGCCATGTGGCAGTATCGGGAAACGAACGTGCCGATTCCGCAGCGAAATGGTCCGCCCGAAGACCGCAGACACGTGTCTTTCCACTGCCAGCCAGGGATCATCTTCCCGGAATATCTTCATTTATGAACACCAAGTGGCAGAGTAGCTGGAGCGCGCATACAAACAACAAGATACACGAGATCAAACCACACCTTGGAGACTGGCCATCGTGCTACCGCAGATCCAGAAGTGGCTAAGTGACGCTGTGCAGACTGCACCTCGGCCACACACATGCTACACACCAATACCTCATCTGCGTTGACGAGAGATCTCAGTTTCCCCGCTGTTCGGGAAACCTGACCGTGCGTCATGTGCTTTTCTCGTGTGAGCAGTTCTCAACAGAGCGAGGGTTGTTCTATGGAAATAATACACGGCTCAACACATATCGTGATGTGCTAGCTGATGACTTGGGCATAGTTCATTCTGGGAGCATATTCCGCTTTCTGAGAGCGATCAGTTTCCGAGCCATCTACACACCCCGGCAACACCTGCCTGCTTAACTGACTGAAATGCACAACTGGAAGTTATGGGCGCTAAATGATCACGTTTTGGTCGAAGCGCCAAATAACTAACATCGAAAGGGAAACGTCATTTGACTACCAATTGGAATCGGGGCTCAAAATACGTCACTATTAAGTAGCCAATCAGAAAGTGACGAATCGTCTTGAGTTGTGTGCCGATATTGGTGTTCCAGACACCCGCTGGGAGAGCGCTCGGGACTGTCGAGGCGCGCGGGTCTGTTGCAGTCGGACGCATCTGTAAATTTAATGTCTTTCGGCCCCTAAATTTCTAACGTATAACATTTACTGTCGGGAGTGTCATCAAATCATTATTCCAACGTCCTTTTGAAGTGTACGAATTGCCGTTTTTACCATTTAATTCCCTTCAACTGCACCATACATCAAGTGCAGCATCATTGAACTTTCTGGAGTTGTGACGCGCGGTTCTACTAGACTACATCACGTGCCTACAAGAGGACGGCCCTTTCTACAAGTCTGGGACGCTGGGAGTCATCTTTCAGAGTTTCACGAAAGGAGCAGGTGGTGTTGGCTAGGATGCGGATTGGACACACCTATGCCACTCATGTCTACCTACTGCGGAATGATGAGAGACAAATTTGTACTCGTTGTGATATCCCACTGATAGTGCGACATGTTCTTAATGTGTGCCCTCGTTGCTCAGCCCAACGTCGACGATACTTAGGAAGAGATGTGTCTCGATGACGATGGCAAATATCCTAAGTGATGGGTCGCATGTGGTTCAGAGTTTACGACTATTCGAGTTTCTCTCACAAATGCGATTTGCTGTCATCTATCCAGGGAGGTAAGGGCATTGCACTGGTTTGGGCATCGTGGATAATCCATACACTTAGAAGTAATCCTGGCCAGAACCTGAAACCTAGGTAGAAAGGAACACTGTTATGGGCGCCATATGATCAACATGGTCGATGCGCCCTAAAGCACAAATATCTAAATAACTAATGCTGGCGAAAGCTGAAGCTAATCTAGAACCAGTGGATTTCTCATGACGTGCATCTTTATCGTGAAAATCCCGCATCGTGTTGACGTGCGTCCTGATCTGTCGTCTGCTTCTCTCCAGACGGCCCGTGCTGGCGTCAGTGGGTGGACCGACATCGGCTCCGGCCCGACCATCGCGTGCGTCCTCCAGCCGCGCCCCGCTCGCCCCAAAGCCGGCCGCCCCGCGCCGTCAGGGCATCAGGTTTCCGCCCAAGAAGAAGCCGCCGCCACGGCCGCCGCCGCCCAAGTTTCAGGTGAGGATAGCTACTGTGTAATTGTATTAGGTGCCGGTGTGTAGGTATTGGGGGAACCCCAGCTGGAGCGCGTCATTCGAATGGTGATTCTACATTTGCGCAACCTGTAGAATCGTTCCTGCAGTATGGCCAGCCCCGTTACACGGCTTGCTAGATAAATGGCGCTCCCTCGGATCACAACATCCGCCCCTCCTCCTTCCGTCCATACGCTCCCATTCCAATGCCCATCTCATTCCAACATCCATGTCCTTCACCTGGCCCTGCAACATCAACTATCCGGACTATGAGCAGGTAGGACAACTTCCCCAGTCTCCTTGGGCGCCTGGCGTCCTTCTGTTGGCGGGACTCAGGCGGCCTTTCCGTAGGGTCCCTATGTGGTGGGGCGTCATGAGGAGAAGAAACCAAGCACACTATGGATTATCCCAACACACATAACCGTCAGCAAGGGTCCTTGAGCAAGGATCAAAAACCTGGCTACCCTAGCGGTAGTCCGGAAATCGACCCGACACCCGCGGAAGCGTACGGTCCCGCGCCTCCACCGTCTCGTACCACATCAATAACGCGTGGTCGGTACCCCAGGCTATGTCAAATACTCCTCTCAATGTCCTGCAGCCGAAGCCATTATCTTCCCGGGTTCTTGTCTTGACGTCAAGGGAACCTAGGAAGACGCTCTCCTCACTCTTTTCCAGCGTAAACGCGGTTGCGATCTGCTTGGAGACATCATTAGGTGCGAGCCTTTGCGAGATGGAGGATTGGGAATGGAGTTTCGGAACGTAGAGGAGGCAATGATTGCCCTAGAGTGGACGACTAGTATTTTCTGCCCCGACGTTACCGACCACCAGTACCCCTAGGTCACTACCGATACCGGGCGCGAGCCTCCAGAGGCTAGAAACCGAGAGGCGAGCCCGCGAGGCTAAAATAATTCGACTCGTGGAAATTGAAAGAGTCCGGGTGGCAAGCCGGCAAGTAGTGGACAAACCAGTTCCAAGACCAGCTACACCCTCGCCGCGGCTGCGGGTGGAAGGTCCGTCCGGATCCCCAGCTGTGGGGAGTAGCCCTCCTAAAATGCGCCCTCCCCCTCCTTCCCGTGCGAACGCTACCAAAAAAAACGAGGCTTACCCAGGGCCGGCTCCCCGCCGGATGGAGAGGGGTCACGACGCTCTCGCTTACGAACTCATTCGCTTGGGACGAGGCCGATCGGTCGTTCTGAAACTGCGCTCGACCGAGCCGACTTTTGAATCGTGCCCCAGCCTCTCTCTCCCCTAGTCACTCCTAGCCAGCATACCCTTCGTTTTACAGTGGAATTGTAGAGGCATCAGTACCAGTCTCCAGGAGGTAGCCCCCCACCGATAAGGCACCACCTTTACGCGGTGGAGGGATTGAGTGCCCCAATGACCCGGCGACCATCATACCGGTGAAGGGTGAGACTAGGAGTGCCTCACTCGTCCTTCCATCCATACGTCCCCATTCCAATGCCCATCTCATCCCAATCCATGTCCTTCACCTAGCCCTACAACACTAACTATCCCTACTATGAGCAGGCAGGGCAACTTCCCTGGTCCTGCCCACCAGCTCAGTTTTATCGGGGTAGCCGCGCCCCCTCGGCCCGTCCCACGGGGTTGACGGAGTCCTGGAGGTTGAGGTCCCCCGTCACACGGTGCTAGTTGTGACTGGGGACCAACACACCTCTTTGGTCTTGATATCCCGGAGGGGCGGGCGGGCCCGTGGGGCCTCACGCGGGTCAAGTGGCAGGTCGCCTCGGGCTGGGGGCCTGGGTTTCCCAGTGCCTGCCGGCCCGGCCGGCCGGGGTCAAGGGGTGGGCGGCGCTGGATCCTGGTCGGGGTGGTGAGTCTCTTTCCCGGCCGGGCGAAGGCGCCGCTTGCCCCGCATAGCTCCTCGGGCGCCTGGCGACCTCCCGTCCGCGGGATCTGGGTGTCCCCCCAGTAGGGCCCCATGGGGTGGGGCGTTACGAGGAGCCAACACATACAAACAGTATATGGCATCCACTACGTAAACAAACACTCCTGGTCCTTCTCATAGAGACCAGACAAGACACTTTTCTGCCCCTCGTGTCCTTATTCTTCGAGGAAAAAATAGGTGTCTCGCCTCATTATCACCCTTTCAGAGGCGAGACGGATGTGATAGACTTGGCAACATTATAAGGTGCGAAAAATTGAGGGATGGTTCCTTAGAGGTAGAATTTGCGCGGGCAGGAGAGGCAGAGAACGCATTGAAAATATCCGACTTTACATACAGTGTCCGGAAGAATCGGAGCAAAGTAGACGAGAGTATCCCAATCATGATAGAACCGCACAAGATAAAAAATACTTCACGAGGGCTTATAAACTGCTTTGACCTGAGAGACGTTCCGGAGGAGGAGATCGTGGGCGGCTTATCGGAGATCAGGGTGACTGAGGCGAGAAAGATGGGGGTGAGGAGAGGCGAGAAATTGCTTACGACCAACAACGTGATTTTAACATTCAACACCACCGATATTCCTCCAGAAATACGTGTGGGCTACGATCGAGTGAAGGTCCGTGTTTTTCTTCCCAATCCAATGAGATGTTTCAAGTGCCAGAGGTTCGGACATACTAACCAATTCTCCTGGAACCGCCCTGCATGTTCCAAGTGCGCTTCCCGCCAACATGTTATGGAAAACTGCAGCTCAGAAACCCCGTTTTGTGTGAACTGTGGCGCAGGGCAGGAACCGCACACTTCCTTCCACAGAATTTGCCCGATCTACTCCAGAGAGAAAGAAATAATTGCAATCAAACACACACAAAAATTCACGTTTCGGGAGGCAAGGGATCAGTACGAACAAACTCATCCTAGAATGTCGTACGCATCCAAAGTTAAAAGCAGCACAACTACTCAACATCACGCACAGCTCGGCAGAGCTTCTGAGCTCATCGCCCAACTGACGGCCCTTCTTCGCTCCCTTGGAATACCTCCTGCATCGCAGGTAAGGGAAGGCCGGCCAACCCACTACCACACAGATGCGACCGATGTCCCACCCCCGACGAGTGACGCCGTCCGCCCCCAAGAGGCCCCTTCCCAGCCGACGCCCGATGGTGGGGTGTGGACGATGGCCCAACGATCCAAGAGGCCTCCTCGGTCCTTTCCACCCAATCCTAGCCCATCCCCATCTACCTCGAAATCCCCTCCCCTCAATTCCCACCCGCCCTCCATCCTACCCTTGCCTCTCGCACACACCACCACCCTCTCCAAATCAATCCTGTCCACCTCTTCCCTGCCAGACCCTTCTCACCTCCCGGTGAGCCAGTCCTCACCACCACCCTCGACTTCCACTTCCGCTACAGCATCCCCGTCCCGTAACACCAGACCGATCCAAATACCCGACACCAACCTCCAGTATCAGGAGGCCGAGAGGCGCGCCCGCGATGCGAAGAGGGCACGCCTGGCCCAAATGGAGAGGGCTAGGGCGACGAGCCGCCAAGGCCCTGACAAGGCACATTCCCAAAGGCCGGCTACCCCGTCGCCACGAAGGCGTATTGAGGGGCCGGCGGTAGCCCAGCCTACCCATGACATGGGCCCTCCCCGCCTTCTCCCAGGCTGGGGGCACAGAAAAGATGCTTGCCGCCTTCTAGCTCCCCACTGGACGAGGGATCGCCGAACACTCGGCCCAGAACTCATTCCTATGGACAGAGTGGAGGCTCACCGCCCGAACTGCCGGTGATACCCTCCCTGGCTCGGGACACAGGACCAAGTCTAAAAACTCACGTTCCTCATTCTAGCCACTCCTGAACATCGTACTATGTCATCCATCCACATTAGTCATTCGTGAAGCTTGTCATCCCTAGTCATCACCGAAATGCCATCCTTAGTTTTACAATGGAACATACGTGGTCTTAGAGCAAATTTTACAGACCTTCAGAACGTTTTATCCCAGCGAATCCCGCAGTTATTTGCCTGCAAGAGACGAAACTACCGCTCAATAAATGGATACTCCGTCTACCGCAAGGACGTACCTGCTAAAACAGTGGCCCACGGAGGAACCATGCTGGCAGTCCACCATAGCGCGGCGGTGCACGAGGTATCACTACGCATATCGCTCCAGGCGGTTGCTGCCCGTGTCAACCTCGGTGCCCGCCTAGTAACCTTCTGTTCACTGTACCTACCGCCGGGACTTCCTCTCCCCTCGGCAGAGCTTGGACTTTTAATGTTGGAGCTCCCTCCACCGGTTCTACTTCTAGGGGATTTTAACTGCCACCACACAGCCTGGGGCTGTGACACTAATAACGCGCGGGGAAGTTTGCTGGAGCGGTTTATCCACGATGAGTCACTATTTCTTTTAAGCACAGGCTCGCCCACGTATTTTACTTCACCCTCCGGGGGAACGTCGGTCTTAGACCTGAGCCTCTGCTCTCCACAGCTTGCCCCGCATTTTGCATGGTCGGCTGACGACGATCCACTAGGAAGCGATCACTTCCCGGTATGGCTGGACTATAGATCTGGAGCTGTCCTGGGCAAGAGACCCCGGAGGTGGAACTTCCACAAGGCTGACTGGAGTGAATTCGAGGCCAAGTTACAGGCAAGGCTTACTCCTGCTCCCAACATTCTACTTTCAGTGGCTACTTTCACAGCATTGGTCCTTGAGACGGCCGCCACATGTGTCCCGATGACGACTGGGACCCCCGTCGTACCCCAGTCCAGTGGTGGACCCCGAAGTGCCAAGACACTATTCGTGCCAAGAAACGAGCTTATCGAGTCTTTGATCGCCAGAGTTCAATGATCAACTTAATCGCATTTAGGAAAGCTAGAGCCTTTGCCCGTCGGACAGTACGAGAGGCTAAGCGATCTTTCTGGCAAAGTTATGTCGGAGGCCTCACCTCATCCAACCCGTCAACTGAGGTGTGGACACGCATAAAGCGAATCTCTGGCAAATTCTCTCCCGCTCAACTACCCGTCTTACGAATAGCCGGCGACACAATTTTTCAACCATCTGAAGTAGGAAATGAAATCGGCCGCACGGTATCACGACGCAGGAACCTGGGAAACCTTAGCCCACATTTTCTTCGATACCGCGCACAGTGTGAGAAGTCCAGACTGGACTTTACTACATCAGAAAGGCTCGATTACAACGATCCATTCACTAAGGCCGAACTGATGTCGGCAAAAAAAAAACAAGATACACAACGCAATGGTGCGTCACTTACCACGATGTGCACAGAACGTTTTACTGGCCACGCTAAACTCACTGTGGGAAAGGGGAACCTTTCCGGACGCATGGAGAGAGGCCACTATTATACCTGTTTTAAAGCCAGGAAAGGGTGGACAAGATCCGCTGCACTATCGCCACATTTCCTTAACATCATCTCTCTGTAAAGTGATGGAGAAGATGGTGAATGTCCGCTTGGGATGGTATTTGGAAGACAAAAACACCTTGTCAAATTGTCAGTGTGCTTTTAGGAAACACCGTTGAACAATAGACCACCTCATCACACTTGATACTGACATTCGTGCTGCTTTCGCCAGGAAACAACATGTTGGAGCAGTGTTTTTCGACATTGAGGGTGCCTTCGACACGGCGTGGCGTCACGGCATACTAACAAAAATCCACGAATGCAGCCTTCGTGGTTATCTAGCGATCTTCCTTCGTAACTATTTAACAAACCGTCGATTCCGCGTACGCATCGGTAATCAGCTCTCCGACTGGTTCCAGCAAGTCAAAGGGGTATCGCAGGGCGGAGTACTTAGTGTACCCCTGTTTGCTCTTATTATTAACGACATCTCCTGTTCATTGCCAACACATATATGTAGCTTGCTCTTCGCAGACGACTTTCGGATCTGGGCGTCGAGCACTTCGGCACCGGCGTTGCAGAGACGGATGCAGCTTGCTGTTTCCCGCTTGGAGCGCTGGGCAGACGTGAGCGGTTTCCGCTTCTCCACGGGAAAAACGGTTGCCGTGCATTTCTGCCGACGCCAGAGGTGTCAAGATTTGGAATTGACATTATATAAGTCAAGAATCCCTACAAGACCGGTGGTCAGGTTTCTTGGTCTCCTTCTTGACTGTCGCTTGACTTACCGGGAACACTTTAAGGTGCTTCGTGACAACTGTTTTATAATTTTGAACATTCTTAAGGTTGTCTCACGTACGTCATACGGTGCTGATAGACGAACATTACTGCTCCTGTATAGGTCGTTGGTCCGCTCTAAACTCGATTATGCGTGTTTCGTCTATGACAGTGCATGTACGTCTGCAAAGCGAATATTGGACACAATCCATCACACCTCGCTGCGCATTGCTACGGGTTCCTTTCGCACGTCACCAGCAGCGAGTCTTCTGGTAGAAGCCAACGAACCGTGCCTGGCACTGCGTCGCGAAATGCTTGGTATGCGCTATGCGTGCAAGTTGCGCCAATTCCCCGACCACCCCACCTGTCGGTCGGTGTCAAACATCGATTTGTCGCTCACCTCTCTGAGGAAATGTGATGTCATTCCACAAGAACACAAGTTAAGGGCACATGAA
The DNA here is from genome assembly GCA_034440575.1 of Imbricaverruca yamaguchii. Classification (NCBI taxonomy): domain Eukaryota; kingdom Metazoa; phylum Arthropoda; class Thecostraca; family Neoverrucidae; genus Imbricaverruca; species Imbricaverruca yamaguchii. The sequence continues at coordinate 67,702 of JAOTOL010001341.1, forward strand.
CTTATATCAACATATGGGAACTACACGCCGATCTATACTGATGGGTCCAAAACTGAAATTGGTGTTGGTAGTGCCTTTGTAATGGATTCTGCAACTCAAACGTTTTCTCTTCCCGCGAATGCATCAGTGTAGACATCCGAACTGATAGTATTAACAAAGCCCTGAGTTTTATTGAGGTTGGACATGATGCAAGACATGTTGTGTACTGCGACTCGCTTAGTAGCCTACTGGCGCTGAAGGAGTTTTACCCACAGAACCCTTTTATACAAACCGTCTTATCCAGGCTGACGATGCTGAACATAGTAGGTAAAAAGGTGGTATTTTTTTGGATTCCAAGCCACGTGGGAATCAGCGGAAATGAAGCTGCTGATGCTGCAGCTAAACGTGCTCTCAAGGTCCATGCACACGTAGTCTTCCCCTCCCAGCGAGTGACTTCTTCCCAGACATTAGAAGCACCATTTTGAAGAAATGGCAGGATAGCTGGGACTCAATGGCGGACAACAAGTTAAGGAGGATCAAGCACCGTATTGGTGATTGGTCATCGTCATCACGTAGAACCAGACGCCACGAGGTGGCGCTATGCCGGCTCCGAATAGTTCACACATACAGCACCCACAGATACCTCTTGAGTGGCGACCAAAGGCCACTGTGCCCAAGGTGTCATGTTCCACTAACAGTTCAGCATGTCTTGGTTGCGTGTCCCAGACTAGCCCAGGAACGAAGACGACATTTCGGTCGCACTTCGGTCTCGTTACGGAACTTGCTGGGGGATGAGTCGCCGTTTATTCAAACGGAACAACTCTCGCTTTATCTCAGAAATAAAGTCTTATGTAGTGTATACTCCCCATTAACCCCTTGCATAGTACGTAGTAAGACTATTACGTTCTAATTTGTATCTCGACCGGAACTCGTTTGGAAATATAGTGTATGTGACTAGCCTTCGCTTAGTCAATACCGTTTGACAAACTATGTTATGGGCGCTGCATTACCACTGCAGTCGATGCGCCCCTAAGCCCCAATAAACAAACAAGGAGGAATCCCAGACGTCCTCCCCGAGGCGACCAGCCACTTGGCCCGCGGCAGGCCCCACGGGCCCGCCCGCCCCTCCGGGATATCAGGACCAAAGAGGTGTGTTGGTCCCCCGTCACGACTAGCACCGTGCGACGGGGGACCTCAACCTCCAGGACTCCGTTAACCCCGGGGGACGGGCCGAGGGGCGCGGCTACCCCGATAAAACTGAGCGATCGGGTAGACTAGGGGAAGCTGACCTACCTGCTCGTGGCAAGGGAGGGGTTCGTGTTGCAGGGCTGGATGAAAGACATACAAAGGGACGTACACATGGGGTTGATACTGGGAATGGAGAGAGGGATGGGAGGTAGGGACTACGCGAGTCCCCGGAAACACCTCCGCGTTTCCACACCCCTTAACGGGGCGGCTGTGTAACCCCGAGGGAGCGCCAATTCCCTGGCCAGCCGAGTAACGAGGCTGACCCCACTGCGGGGGGATTCCGGTCGGGATGGGGAGTCTCTCTCCCGGCCGGACGAAGGCGCTGCTTGCCCCGTATAGCTCCTCGGGCGCCTGGCGACCTCCCGTCCGTGGGACCCAGGCGTCCCACGCTGTGGGGCGCCCGGGGAGCTGAAACTATACACAATACATGGCATCTACAACTAAGAAAAAACAACCCTGGTCCTTCTCGTGAGGGCCAGACCAACCCCCATATATGACGTGATCGGAGCTCTCCTTCGGATGGTACCCCCGTGCCACGCGTGCTGGTTTTCCGGGGGAATTAGCAAGAATCTTGCGTCTCTGTCCCCCAGATGTAACAGATTCGGTAGGATTATAAGATGCGAAAGGCTGGAGGACGGTGCTCTGGAGGTTGAATTTGCGGCAGCAGCGCAGGCAGACACTGCGATCATCTGAGTTTGTGTATGGCGTGCGTAAGAACGGGAAAAAGGAGGACGAGACGATCACAATCACCGTAGAACCACATAGTATAAAAAAACACCTCGCGTGGAGTGATTAACTGCTTTGACCTAGGAGATGTTACAGAGGATGAGATCGTGGATGGGCTGGCAACTTTCGGGGTTATACCCGCCAGAAAATTAAAGTAAGGGGAGCTTCAGACTTTATTTTGACCAACAATATTATTCTAACTTTCAACACAACGGACCTTCCCTCGGAGATACGAGGGGGCTACCTGCGTGTGAAAGTGAAGAAATTCCTCCCAAATCCAATGCGTTGTTTCAGATGCCAAAGATTCGGCCACACGACTAGGTTTGGGGGGGTGGGGGGGTGCGGGCGCGCCCGTGGGGCCTCACGCTGGCCAAGTGGCTGGTCGCCTCGGGCCAGGGTCAAGGGGTGGGCGGTGCTGGATCCCGGTCGGGGTGGTGAGTCTCTCTCCCGGCCGGGCGAAGGCGCCGCCTGTCCCGTATAGCTCCTCGGGCGACTGGCGACCTCCCGTCCGCGGGACCCAGGCGTCCGCCCAGTAGGGCCCCTATGGGGTGAGGCGCCCGAGGAGCGGAAACAAAGACACACTGCATGGCATCCACAAAACAACAACAACAAAAAAACACTCCTGGTCCCTCTCACAGAGACCAGACAAGAAACTTGTCTGCCCCACGGATCCTTATTCTTAGAGGAAAAACAAGGTGTCTCGCCTCATTATCACCGTTTCAGAGGCGAGACGGGTGTGATAGACTTGGTAAGATTATTCGGTGCGGAAAGTTGAGGGATGGGTCTTTGGAAGTAGAATTCGTGCAGGAGAGGCAGAGAGCGCATTAAAAATATCCGAGTTTACATACAGTGTCCGGAAGAATCAGAATAAAATAGACGAGAATATCCCCATCACCATAGAACCGCACAAGACAAAAAGTACTTCACGTGGCCTTATAAACTGCTTTGACCTAAGGGATGTTCCTGAGGAAGAAATCGTAGACGGCTTATCGGAGCTTGGGGTGACTGAGGCGAGGAAGATGAGGGTGAGGAGAGGCGATGAATTGGTTACAACAAACAACGTAATATTAACATTCAGTACCACAGATATTCCGCCTGAAATTCGTGTAGGTTACGTCCGCGTAAAAGTCCGCGTGTTTTTACCGAATCCCATGAGGTGTTTCAAGTGCCCAAAGTTCGGTCATACCAACAAATTCTGCCCACATCGCCCTGCATGTGCCAGCTGTGCCTCATACGAACACACTAGCGAAAATTGCACCTCGGAGACACCCTTTTGTGCGAATTGTGGCGCAGGTCAGGACCCACACACTTTTTTCTTCCGAACCTGACCGACTTACATCAGAGAAAAAGAGATAATTTACATCAAACACACGCAAAAAGTAACGTTTCGCGAAGCAAGAGATCATTATGAACACACCCATCCGAGAATATCTTACGCATCCAAAGTTAAAAGTAGTATGTACTCTTTACAGCACACACAGCCCGACAGAGCATCTGAGCTGGTCGCACAATTAACTGCCCTTCTTCGCTTCTTTGGAGTGCCTCCTGCGTCGCAAATGAACCAAGGCCAGCACAGCCAATTCCACACTGATGCGAAAGAGGTTCCACCGCCCACAAGTACTGCCGTCCAACCATCAGACCCCCTCCCGACCAACACCCGAGGATGGGGCGGGGACGCTGGTCCATCGTTCAAAGAGGCCTCCTCGATCCTCTCCGCCTGGTCCCAGCCCCTCTCCATCTCCCTCGAAATCTGCACCTCCCATTTCCCATCCGCCCTCCAATCTACCCTCCCTTCCCGCACGCACCACTACCGCATCCAAACCCAGTCTCCACCTCCTCCCTGCCTGACCCTTCTCCCCTTCCCGTGATTCAGGCCTCTTCCCCACCCTCGTGTTCCACGTCCGCACCTGCATCGCCGCCCCGACACCACCAACGACCAGTAATAATTCCAGATATTAATCTGCACTGCCAGGAAGCTGAAAGAGGCGCCCGCGAGGCGAAACGAGCGCGGCTCGCTGAAATGGAAAGGGCCCTCGAGAAGAGCCGCCAGGGAGCCGAGGCGGCTGCACCACGAAGGCCGACAACCCCATCGCCACGACGGCGAATAGAGGGACCGGCTTCGTCCATAAATCCAATGGGTCCTCCTCCACCCCCTCCCCGGCTGGGTCCTCAGAAGCGAGGTCTCCCACCATCAAGCTCTCCACCGGGGGAGGGGTCACCACGTTCCCGCCCGAGGACTCAGTCCCTTGGGCCGAGTCAGCCCGAAGCTCGCGGGTTAACTCCGGATTTGATGGCGGGACCAGGGGAAACCTAACCCACTCTCGTTTCCCCCGTTTTTAGTTCGCAACTTTCATCTTTAGATATCTGACGTATGAGTTGTATTCTCCAATGGACTTGTAGAGGGTTGAGAACCAGCCTCAACGACCTCCGAACAATTTTACATTTACGAGTACCATTAGTAGTTTGTCTCCAAGAAACGAAGCTTTCTCCTGATGCACATTGTCACCTGAATAACTACTCTGTGTTGCGTAGGGATGTTACTCCTCACACTGTGGCACATGGCGGAGTACTTGTTGCTGTGCACAACTCTGTTCCCTTTCAGCAAATATCTATATCTTCAAATGTTCAGTGTGCCGCTGCTGACATGAAAATGAATTGCCATGCCGTTACCATATGTAGTATATATCTCCCGCCGGGCCTGAGGTTCCGACTTTCTGAGCTGCAGCAGATGGTGGGGCAGCTCACTCCACCGGTAATGGTATGCGGCGATTTTAACGCCCACCACCCTCTTTGGGGCTCAGTCACCACGACGAGCCGTGGACGTGCAGCCGAATGTTTTGTATGAGATTTTCCACTCTGTGTACTTAGCACAGGAAGGCCAACCCATTTTACATTGCCAACGGGGCAGACTTCCGTGCTGGATCTTGCCCTCTACAGTCCAGAACATGCACCTTTTTTAGAATGGTCCGTGGACGATGATCCACATAACAGTGGTAATTTCCCTGTTTGGTCTTGTTTCATTAACAGAGTTGTTGTAAGCCGACGACCGTCGGAATGGATATTTAACCGAGCCGATTGGGGTGCGTTCCAAGCAAATCTTGAGAGTAGACTCGGAGACTATCCCAATGAATGTGGTGTTTCCGTGGAGTCATTCACGACGGCAACCGTGGAGAGCGCTCAGCGACACATTCCTCGTTCTTCAGGAACCTCAGTTCGAGTACCCGTTCCGTGGTGGTCGGAAAAGTGCCGAGAGGCGTTGCGTGCCAGAATGAAAGCCTTTCGTACCTTTAATAGGCTGCTTGACCACTGGAGTCGATGCGCCCCTAAGCCCCAGTACCTTTAATAGACATAGTTGTATGGCACATTTAATAGCTTTCCGCAAAGCACGGGCATTCGCTAGACGTACTATCGCCCAAGCGAAACGAGATTCATGTAAAGCTTCGTGAACACATTTAATCGATCCACATCACTGTCGTCTGTGTGGTCCCGCATTAAACGCTTCTGGGAAGTATACCCCACTCCCACTTCCTAGCCCACACATGTCCGGTAGAGATATCATTGACCCAGAAGAAGTAGCGGACGAGATGGGACGGGCTTTGTCAGCGCGCTCGGAAAACACATATACCGAGCAATTTCTGAGACACAAGGAAAGGTGCGAGGCACGTCCTCTCGATTTTTCCACTACAGATTTCCTCCAGTACGACGTACCATTTTCCATTTCCGAATTAACCACAGCAATCAGCACGTTGAAGAGCGTGGCAGAGGGTCCCGATACTATGCATAATGACATTATATAACGCTTACCAGCTGCTGCTTTAGAAGCACTTTTGTAAGCCCTAAATGCAATGTGGGCATCGGGCACATTCCCGCCTACATGGCAGGAGGCAATTGTAGTGCCCATACGTAAACAAAATAAATCCGGCACTGATCCACTGCCTTACCGTCCAATCTCGCTGACTTCCTCCCTGTGTAAACTTTTCGAAAAAATGGTGAATGTCCGAATAATGTGGTTTCTAGAGCATAACAATCTACTTACTGTGATACAGAGTGGGTTCCGAAAACACCGTAGCACAATTGACTACATTTAAACACTCGACTCAGTTGTGCCCTCTGGTTTCAATGAAACGCCACCACACAGCAGTAATATTTTTTTGACATTGACGGCGCATATGACACGGCATGGCGTCACGGTATCCTGATGAAGCTGCACAATATGGGAATCAGAGGTCCCATGGGTGTCTTCTTGTCCAATTTTCTCTCTTCCAGAACGTTTCGCGTTAGAATAGGAAATTCCCTATCGAGCACTTTTTCACAAGTTAACGGAGTTCCGCAGGGGAGCGTACTGAGCGTTGCATTGTTTGCTCTTTCAATTAATGACGTACGTACATCGCTGCCAACTTCCGTAGGAAGAGCGCTATTCGTGGAGGATTTCGCCATATGGCCCTCTTCACGCTCTGTGGATACGGTTGAGAGACAACTCCAGATGGCTGTTCGGAACGTGCAGGATTGGTGCAACAAAACCGGTTTCGTAATGTCTACGTCGAAAACCATCGCTGACCCCGTGATTATGCTCAATGGACGCCATATACCATTCAAACCAGCTGCCAAGTTTCTGGGGGCGTGGATGGATCGCCGACTGACATACACCACGCATATCAACGATCTTGCACAGAAATGTGCAAAGCGACTACAGGTAATGCGTGCAGTCTCTAGATGTTCTTATGGAGCAGATAGATCTATCTTCCTTCTTATATATCGATCGCTCGTGCGTGCGCTAAAATTGACTATGGTTGTTTTATTTATGACGTAGCGTGTGCAACATCCAAGCGTCGCCTTGATGTGATCCACAATGTAGCTCTTCGCATCGCTATTGGAGCCTTTCACACCTCACCGGCTGCTAATGTAATGGTAGAAGTAGACGAGCCACCTCTTGCACTACGCCGTAAGTTATTGGGCGCGAGATACGCATGCAATGTTGCTCAAAACCGGTACCATCCAGCCTATCGGTGGATATTCTTGAGGACATCAAATGCACGCCACATTACCCGGCGTGGATTACCGTTTTCCACTCGTATGTCCTAAATTCTTTTAGAATGTAATATCCGGCCGCGTTTCATAGCACGTGTAATCACGCCGAGCACTCCCCCTTGGCATGTTTTCCCAGTAAAAAACTGACATAATACTAACTTGCTAAAGGAAAGGACAGGTAAACCCGGAGGAACTCCGAACGTTAGCATTGGAAAAAATACATGAATATAACGACTTCGCGTATTTACACGGACGGCTCAAAGTCGGTCTCCGGTGTCGAGTGTGCTTACGTATGTCGACAAAGTGTTCGATCGTTTTGTTTACAGATGCTAACCACGATTTTTACTGCCGAACTGTATGCTATTCTACAAGCCCTCTATTTTATATAGAAAGACCGGTCCACAAAGTACGTGATTTTCACAGATTCTCTGAGCAGTCTCCAGGCACTGAACATCTTTAACGAGGATAACCGACTTGTTCGGAGGATTATGAAAGTAGTAAAATCCCTGAATGACATCGGAAGAATTTTAGTGTTCTGCTGGATTCCTAGCCACGTTGGACTCGCCGGAAACGAAGCTGCTGACATAACCGCCAACCACGCCATTAGCAATGGCCGTGTGATCCATCTACGGCTCCCTCCAAGAGATATATACCTTACTATATTGTCAAGTATACAGTCAGAATGGCAACGATCCTGGAATTCGAAGTGTAGTAAGCTCAAGTTTTTAAAACCGACACTAGGAAAATGGCTATCCTCTCACCGAACCAAACGTCGCGAAGAGGTCCTCTGTCCTCTGTCGATTGAGAATAGGCCATACCTTTACAACACATAGTTATATGTTGACCGGTAATGACTGTCCCGTATGTCCGCCCTGTTCTAACCCGCTTACCGTGTACCATGTTTTAGTTGGTTGTACACTGCTAGGTTCTCCACGACGCCAGATTTTAGGACGGTTGAACACCGACTCTTCTTTACGTATGCTTATAATGAACGACTCCGAGGCCGTTGCGTCTGGGAATATTTGTATGCTCATTTGACAAGCTCGCCTTGGCGTGATATACCCCCACCCGTGAAGATGGATAGTGAGCTATGATAGCTGCACCGTAGATTGATTGCATTTCAGTTATGGGCGCAAAATGACCCTAGATGTCGACGCGCCCCTAAACTCCAATCCACCACCGCACCCAAAACTATCGTACTCTTCCAGAACCAAAACCAGCGTAATCGCACCAAACGTACAGCCCGACGAGGCATGAGAGTTTCTCGCGCAACCCACAGCTCTTCTGCGAGCTTTTGGGGTGCCCCTCGCCTCGCCTACGATGAACAGACAGTCCAGTGAAAGGAACGACAAAATAGTTGAAGCCCCACCCACCACCAAAGATTGTGCGGAACATGTTTTGCAGGCCTCTCTGCAGCCTATTCCTAACGGTGGGGAGTGGAGCCAAGTCCACCGGTCCAGGAGGCCGGCTTGATCCTCTCCTTCCAAACCCGGTCCATCCCCGATTGCCACATCTGCCTATACCCCATCATCACCCAAATCCACGCTTACTCCCCCCAAAGCCACCCTCGTTAACCCAATCACTCCGGCCATCTCAGAAGGGGGCAATGCCGCCTCCCGTCGCGTCTCGGTAGAACCACCTCCGGCATCGCGGCGATCGCGGCTGACCCGGGTTCGACCAGGAGCCCCCGATATGGAAGCATGGAGTCGAGTAAGCCGTGACGGGTCGCGTGACCCCTCGCTTTGCGTGCGTGCTGCCGGTCCGTCACAGTCCGAGGGCCTGCACGAATCCATAGCCGGGACCTCTCGGGCACCCCCCGTGACGGTTCCTAAAGATGCGATGGGACCTCCACCCTTTCTCCCTCGTCAGAACCCGTCACGCTTTCCCATATTGCCGCCCCCCCCCGACGAGGCACTACCTTTTCCTGGTGGGGGGCCCTCAACGGGGCACCACCTTTACGCGTTGGGGGTGTCCTCAGGACTCTGATTCCCAGAACATCGGTGAACTGGCGAGGGGCCAGACTAGGAGTGCCTCACTCATTCTTCCATCCACACGCTCCAACTCCAATCCCCGTCTCATCCCAATATCCATGTCCTTCGCTTGGCCCAGCAACACCAATTATCCCTACTATGAGCAGACAGGACAACTTCCCCGGTCCTGCGCACCAGCTCAGTTTTATCGGGGTAGCTGCGCCCCCTAGCCCTCCCACCGTGGTTGACGGAGTCCTGGAGATTTAGGTCCCCCGTCGCACGATGCTAGTTGTGGCCGGGGACCAACACACCTCTTTGGTCCCGATATACCGGAGGGGCGGGCGGGCCCGTGGGGCCTCAGGCGGGCCAAGTGGCTAGTCGCCTCGGGCTGGGGACCTAGGATTATTTCCAATGTCTGCCGGCCTGGCCGGCTGGGGTCAAGGGGTGGGCTGTACTGGATCCCGGTTGGGGTGGTGAGTCTCTCTACCGGCCGGGCAAAGGCGCCGCCTGCCCCGTATAGCTCAGGCGCCTGGCGATCTCCCGTCCGCGGGACCCAGGCGTCCCCCTGGTAGGGCCCCTAAGGGGTGGGGCGCTCAGGGAGCAGAACACTTATCACACTTCATGGCATCCTCAAACATAAACAATTTACCTGCCCCTCTAGTAGGGGACAGACAAGCCGACACATCAGACATGCAAGCGTGGCGCGTATTGGGACCGGCCTCTTGGCCTGTTCTGCTCCTCGTGTCCTCGTCATGAGGTAATTGGAAGAGGGAAGGAGTCTTTCGCGGCTTACACCGTTTCAGAGAAAGGACGCCTGCGACAGGTTGGGAACGGTGCTCAGGTGTGAGAAACTTGGGATGGTGGAATAGAAGTAGAGTGTGAGAATACCGATGAAGGGCGATGGGTGCAACCGAACTAATTTACAGTGTAAGACATGAAACTGGCAGACGAATAGTTGCTATACCCATCTGGCTGGGGACCTGGGATTTTTCCCAGTGTCTGCCGGCCTGGCCGGCTGGGGTCAAGGGGTGGGTGGTGCTGGATCCCGCTCGGGGTGGTGAGTATCTCTCTCCCGTCCGGGCGAAGGCGTCGCCTGCCCCGTATAGCTCCTCGGGCGCATAGCGACTTCCCGTCCGCGGGACCCAGGCGTCCCCCCAGTAGGGACCCTAAGGGGTGGGGCGCCAGAGGAGTTGAAACTAAGCACATTCACATGGAGTCTTACAACACAAAAACACCGAGGGCCTCTACGGGACCAGAATCGCAGGCTTCCATACCCCCATGGCGACTTATATCACTAAGCCTTAGAATAGACCTCGCATTGGCCGACATTCTCAAAGGGGATGTTCTCCCGGATGAATTTCGCGGACGTGTTTTTGGATCACATATCGACATTTTACAACAGCTATGCGGAAAAAATTACCGATGGATCAAAGATTGACGTCGGGGTTGGAAGCGCCTTTGTGAGCGACACAGCCACCAGATCGTCTACACTATTGAAACATGCGTCCGTGTACACATCTGAACTGGTGGCAATTGAGAAGGCATTGGCTTTTATAGAGGTTGGGAATGTAGAAAACCATGCAATTTTCTCCGACTCGTTGAGCAGTCTTTTGGCGCTGAACAGTCTTAATCCAACAGACGCCTTAGTACATGACATCCTTCGTCGCTTGACCTTATTAGATCAGGCTGGAAAAACTGTGCACTTCTGCTGGATTTCAAGGCACGTTGGTATCGCAGGAAGTGAGCAAACAGACAGCGCTGCTAGGCGAGCAGCTCAGGCTCCCTTGCGCAGATCATTTCCAATCTCTGCCAGAGATTACTACTCTGGGATTTCTGTTTTTCTGGCAAACAAGTGGCAGGCGAGCTGGGACGAGCTCAGTTCCAACAAGTTAAGACGAATAAAGCCATTCCTCGGCCAGTGGCTCTCGTGCTCGCGCAGAACAAGGCGAGACGAAGTGACGTTTTGTCGCTTACGTATAGGGCATACGTACGGCACCCATGCTCACTTTCTTAATGGTGAGAATGAACCATTGTGCCCGAGATATGGTGCAGTAATGACAGTTAGCCACGTTCTGGTTTCATGCCCTAAGCTTGGGTCGGGCTTGGGTCGACGACATTTTGGGAGAGACCAGGTCCTCTCCCTCCTTGACGTTTTAGGTGACAAATCACCGATCGTGCAATCCGGAAGGGTCTTCAGCTTCCTATCTGACGTGAAGTTGTATGCTATTTAGTTTTATGCTATTTACCCGGGACGTTTACATCAATGCACCAGGAAAGAATACTTGTAGTACAGGGGACATCCTATAGCGACTGCTGGAACAATTAACTGTTATGGGCGCTAAATGGCCTCGTAGTCGGCGCACCCTTAAGCCAAAATAATCAATCAAGGGTTGGATGAAAGACATGCAAAAGGTCGCTGGCACGGAGTGGATAAGGGAATTTGAAGAGAAGGATGGACGATGGGGACTACACGAGTCCCCGGAAACACCTCCGTGTTTCCACACCCCGTATCGGGGCGGCTGTGTTAACCCCAGGGAGCGCCAGTTCCCTGGCCAGCCGAGTGACGAGGCTGACCCCACTGCGGGGACATGTGGTGGTGGCGTGCCCAGCATACGCAGAAGAATGTAGGTTACTCTTTGGATGTGTTGCGAATCCTCTGAAGTTGAAGGACTTGTTGGGAGATGATTCCCGATTCATACACAATAGAGCAGTTTTGTGCTTCCTTGCGGAGATAGGATTTGGTGTAATTTATGCACCTACCTAATAAAATTTGTTTCCCCAGATCTTATATCAAGCGCCTTCATGACCACCAGTGTGTTGTATACTTATGTGACATTCCGACGCGCGCTTAGGCAGCCTCGTTATGGGTGCAATATAACCCAATGGGGTTGACGTACCCTAAAGCTCCTTTGGGCGCTACATGACCAATGTAGTCGATGCGCCCTAAAGCCATAATAGCACATAACAAACACGCACCCTAAAACCCCAATAATCAATCGATCAATCTATGGTGTAGTGTGTAACACAGTGTTCTGCTACTGGGATGAAGAGGTCCCAGCATGTACATCTACTGTGGGTAAGATACTCGAGGTTGGTGGGGGTGATTCACAGATCTTACCTAGCGTTTGGCTCCAGGGGGACGGAGAGGCCGATATGAAGTCCACGTTGTGGGATGTGGAGCTGGTTCACGACTGATCCGGGTCACGGCTCACTGAGACAACCGTCGTATCTCGACTTGCTGACGCTGAGGAGGTATCGATGTCGATGGGGTAGCTGTCTGCTAGCCGTGACTGTCCATTATACCACAGCAGTACCCGTGCAGCACCTCGCGTTGATATTCCACTCAGATAGTCATCAAGCAACCATAAAGATACGACGAATTGTCCGCGAGACTCGCACAGCAAACTATACAAACGGTACCCTGGTTCTTGTCCAGCAGAGCTCGGTCCGTCCCCAGCCAGGTCAGGTGCAGTGGAGGTAGAGTGTCGGCCTGGTGGTGTGCGGCGACAGCGATGAGCGTAGCTCCGCGACTCGTGATGGTCTGCCCTCCCAAGGGTTCCGTCTCTGGGTATTTATATTACTGTGTGTGCATATGGCCGGAAAACGAATGTGCTCCGACCTCAAGTTCGGTGCAGAGATGATGAAGCTAGTCAGCGTGCGTCGCACAAGTGTAATTTATTGTCCGGGAGCCTGTGTGTGTATATGACATGAAGAGAGCCAGCGCGCGTCTAGTTTATGTTCCTGTCATAACTCGGCGTCTCGGGTGTGCAGATCATGCAACGAGTATCTGCAGCGTTTGATGAATGTCCCTGTTAATGCGTCCGGGACGCGTCTGTTTATGGAGTGCCTGGCGCCTGGCTGCGCCCGTGCCGATGTGGTAAGGAATGCTGATGCAATCCGGGGCCGGGTCGCGTCTGTATATGGAAAGCCGACGTCCGACCGCACCTGTGCCAGGATGGCTGATGCAATAAACGCGGGGCCGGTGGCTGATGCAAGACGTGGCTGATGCAATGGGTGTGAGGGGTTGGCTGGAGATGCTGTTTCCCGGCTTGGGTGGGGAGTGTAGCTGTTACACTCTGCCTGTGTGGCCTGTGACAGTGTGTGTTGTCATCACTGATTCCCCCACCCCACCACGACAGGACTGGCTCTGTCTGTGTGGCCTGTGACGATATGTGTTGTGTCACCATTGACTTCCTCACCACACTACATCACGACAGGACTGGTTGTCATGGTGGCCTGTGACGGTGTGTGTTGTGTCGCTACTGACTCCTACACCTCCATCCCACCCCACAATGAGAAGACTGGTTGCCAGGGTAGCCGGTGACGGTGTGTTGTGTCGCTATTGACTTCCTCCTCCCTTCCGACAGGACTGGCTACCGCCCACCTACGAGCAGGTGCTGCAGGAGGACGCAGCCGTGCTGGCTGGCTTCGGATTCGGAGGTGGCAGCGGTGGAGGCCCGGGCGCGCCCGCACATGGCGCTGACCTCATCGACTTCAACGCGCCGGCGCCGGCGCCGGCCGTGCCGCTCACGTGGGACACGCCTCCGGCGGCCGTGAGCGCCTTCCAGCGTCGCGCCGAGCCGGCCTCCCCGCCGACGGTAGCCTGCACTGTGACGCCGACGCCTGCCCGAGCAGAAGCGGAAACGCTTGCGGTGACGGTTATCCGACCGGCCAAACCAGCTGGCGCCGTGTCGCGCGCCCCGCCACACCTGCCGCTGTCGACGGACGACCAGCACGGCGCCGAGCCGACCGGTGCGGCCGCCGAGCCGCCCATGCCATCCATGCCGCCGCCGCCGCCGCCCTTACTGGGAGCACTGGATGGCCAGCCGACTGTCCGACCGCCGACACCTCCACCGCGGCCCGGCTCTAGCGCAGTGAGTGACACCTCAGCTGTACACGTTTCACGGCATGCATTCAAGGCAGGCAGTCAATTGTCAATTCCAGCCTCGGATGTCGTGACTTGCTGGTGTTGCGAATTGTAATCACCCCGCACTTTGGCGTTGCGGAAAGTGTCGGCAGCTTACGTGATGCGGGCACTACATAGTCACTTGGTTGGCACACCCTAAAACCCAGATAACAAGCAAACCAATCAAAGTGTGGACACAAAACCACCCCGTGACAAGCCACAACCCACCACCCCGATCACCGTCCGTTTTACGATCCCGGCGGATTGACAACACATCTTAAACCTTGCACTTTCCGTATTTGTAACTTCAAAAGTAGAGAATGCTCTTCATAATTAAAGAGGAATTTATCTTGGGCTGGTTGGTTATTCGTTTTTACGACACATCGACCGTTGAGTCATGTAGCGTCGCGAATCTCTCACGCCGATTGGTCGCTGGCGAAGAGTAGCGGCAGGTGAGACTCGAACACACAACCTTTCGATTGTGAGACGAGCAACTAACTACTAGACTACTCGTCCCCTTGATCTTGGGCGCATAATGATTAATTTGTCTCGCTTGCAACCAGCCCGTTCGTCGCCGACGTGTGACAAGACCAGTCCGATGGCGTCATCACCAATGATGCCCCCCCCCCCCCTCCCTCGACGAGGCACCACATTTACGCGGTGAGGGGATTGAGTGCCGTAAAGACCCGGATCCAGTCCATCGGTGATCCGGCGAGGGGCCAGACTAGGATTGCCTCAGTCGTCCTTCCATCCATACGCCCCCATTCCAATGCCCATCTCATCCCAATCCATGTCCTTCACCTAGCCCTACAACTCTAACTATCCATACTATGAGCAGGCAGGGCAATTACCCATCTCATCACAACATCCATGTCATTCACCTAGCCCTGCAACACCAGCTATTCCTACTATGAGCAGGCGGGACAACTTCCCCGGTCCTACCCACCAGCCCAGTTTTATCGGGGTAGCCACGCCCCCTCGGCCCGCCCCGGGGTTGACGGAGTCCTTGAGGTTGAGGTCCCCCCGTCGCACTGTGTTAGTTGTGACGGGGGACCAACACACCTCTTTGGTCTTCATATCCCGGAGCCCCCCCCCCCGGATGAGGCATCACCTTTCCGTGGTGGGGGGGATTGCGTGCCTCAAGGATCCGGCGGCCAGGCCACCAGGCGGCCGGGGAGAGGTCAGACTAAGAGTGCCTCACTCGTCCTTCCATCCATACGCCTCCATTCCAATGCCCATCTCATCCCAATACATGTCCTTCACCTAGCCCAACAACACTAACTATCCATACTATGAGCAGGCAGGGCAACCTCCCCGGTCCTGCCAACCAACTCCGTTTTATCGGGGTAGCCGCGCCCTCTCGGGCCGTCCCCCGGGGTTGACGGAGTCCTGGAGGTTGAGGTCCCACGTCGCACGGTGCTAGTTGTGACGGGTGACCAACACACCTCTTTGGTCCCGATATCCCGGAGGGGCGGGCGGGCCCGTGGGGCCTCACGCGGGCCAAGTGGCTAGTCGCCTCGGGCCGGGGACCTGGGATTCTTCCCAGTGTCTGCCGGACCGGCCGGCTGGGGTCAAGGGGTGGGCGGTGCTGGATCTCGGTCGGGGTGGTGAGTCTCTCCCGGCCGGGCAAAGGCGCCGTCTGCCCCGTATAGCTCCTCGGGCGCCTGGCGACCTCCCGTTTGCGGGACCCAGGCGTCCCCCAGTAGGGCCCCTTTGTGGTGGGGCGCCCGAGGAGTAGAAACCAAGTACACTATATGGCAACCACAAATAAAAACAGCCCACCTGTTCCCTCTAGTAGCGAACAGACCAGTCGAAACAGCAGTCTTCCAGCGCCCCGTATCCTTATTATGAAGTCAAAAGAAGAAGGGAAAAGGCGTTCCTCGCTAACACCATTCAAAGAAAGGAAGCACGCGACAGGCTCGGTGTGGTATTGAGGTGTCAGAAGCTTAGAGACGGTGGCCTGGAGGTGTAATTAAAAACTACAGATGACGCAAGGAGGGCGATTGAAGCTACTGAACTAAAATTCACTACGAAATGAAAGCAGCAGGCAAGCAGTCACGATAAATATCGAAGTTCTTCCCCCACAACACGAAACAATTTATATAAATATGTCATAGACTGCTACGATTTAAGAGATGTGTCGGACGCTGACATCGTGGATGGCCTTGCAGAATGGGGGGGGGTGGTAGAAGCTCGTCGCATGACGATTAGGAAAGGACAGGAAACACAACAAACTGACAACTTCATCTTAACATTCCGCACGATTGATCTCCCTGAGTTCGTCAACTGTCTGCACGCCCCCTTCCATGAGGTCAGGCACACCGGAGGTGCCACCAACAGTCCGAACGACTAGGCCGGAACAGGCCAAAGCAACGCCACCCATTGGGGCACTCAATCCCCCCACCGCGTAAAGGTGGTGCCTCACCCCCCCGATGAGGCACCACCTTTACGCAGTGGGGGGATTGAGTGCCCCAATGACCCGGCGACAATCATACCGGCGAGGGGTGAGACCAGGAGTGCCTCACTTGTCCTTCCGTCCATACGCTCCCATTCCAATGCCTATCTCATCCCAACATCCAAGTCCTTCATCTGGCCCTGCAACACCAACTATCCATACTATGAGCAGGTTGGGCAACTTCCCCCGGCCTGCCTACCAGCTCAGTTTTATCGGGGTAGTCGCGCCCCCTCGGCCCGCCCCCTCCCCTCCCCCCCGGTTGACGGAATCCTGGAGGCTGAGGTCCCCCGTCGCACGGTGTCAGTTGTGACGGGGGACCAACACGCCTCTTTGGTCCTGATATCCCGGATGGGCGGGCGGGCCCTTGGGGCCTCACACGGGTCAAGCGACTGGTCGCCTCGGTCTGGGGGCCTGGGTTTCGGCCCGGTGCCTGCCGGACCGGGGTCAAGGGGTGGGCGGTGCTGGATCCCGGTCGGGGTGGTGAGTATCTCTCTCCCGGCCGGGTGATGGCGTCGCCTGTCCCGTATAGCTCCTCGGGCGCCTGGCGACCTCCCGTCCGCGGGACCTAGGCGTTCCCCCAGTAGGGCCCCTTTATGGTGGGGCGTCCGAGGGGCAAAACACATATCACACTACATGGCATCCTCAAACATAAACAATTCACCTGCCCCCTCTAGTAGGTGACAGACAAGCGGACAAATCAGGCATTCAAGCGTGACGCGTATAGGGATCGGACACTTGGCTTGTTCTCCCGCTCCTTGTATCCTCGTAATGAGGTCATTGGAAGAGGAAAGGAGTCTTTCGCGGCTTACACCGTTTCAGAGAAAGGAAGCCTGCGACAGGTTGGGAGCGGTGCTCAGGTGTGAGAAACTTGGGATGGTGGAATTGAAGTAGAGTTTGAGAATACCGATGATGCAAGAAGGGCGATGGGTGCAACGGAACTGACTTACAGTGTACGACATGAGACCGGCAGACGAATAGTAAATGTAGACATCGAAGTTCGACCCCACCACACTAAAAACTACTCGAAGGGGGTAATCAATTGTTACGATTTGAGAGACGTCTCCGATGATGAGATTTTGGATGGCTTGGCAGAGTGGGGAGTGGTAGGTGCGAGAAGGATCACTATTAGAAAGGACCAAGAAACCCAACCAACGAACAACTTCATATTAACATTTAGCTCAACTGACCTTCCCGGATTCATATTTGTTGGATACGTTCGCGTGATTTGGACATACAACACAACACTGCCGAAGTCGTGAGACGTGTGGTAGATGTGGGTCGTCGGACCA
The DNA here is from genome assembly GCA_034440575.1 of Imbricaverruca yamaguchii. Lineage (NCBI taxonomy): Eukaryota > Metazoa > Arthropoda > Thecostraca > Neoverrucidae > Imbricaverruca > Imbricaverruca yamaguchii. Next base: position 85,303 of record JAOTOL010001341.1, read on the forward strand.
TGCGGGAGAAAAATGTGAGGCTGAGTGCCCAAAATGTTCAAACTGTGGCCCCAATCAGAAACCCCACGCTGCCTACGATCGTTCATGCCCCATCTTCTTGAGGGAGAAAGAGATAGTTAACATAAAACACCTCTACGAGCAGTTGCAGCGCAGGTGACTCTTGGCCACCATCGCATAAATCTGTGCTCCCTATATCTGCCTCCAGGAATGTCGTTCCATACCGCAGAGCTAAAACAGCTACTGACAGAGCTTCCTCCACCACTACTCCTACTAGGAGACTTCAACGCCCATCATACAACATGGGGCTGCCCAGATATTAGCACACGGGGTCGAGTCCTGGTATCATAAACACCAGCGTCCGAGGTATGGTCGCGCATGAAAAGGATTTCTGTTCGGTTCGATTCGGTCCCACTGCCGGTCCTCAATATGAGAGGAAACCGCATAACTGACCCAGCCGAGGTAGCCAACCACATTGCTAATGCTATTGCGAAACGCGGTCAACATTCCGATCCAAACTTTCTGCAACATCGTGCCCGTTGTCCGAATGATGCGATCAGTTTTAATACATCTGAACAACTGAACTACAACGTACCGTTTACTCAAGCTGAGCTTACCTCCGCCCTAAGCGGTCTGAGAAGTGGCTCTGAGGGACCTGACAGAGTGCACAATGCAATGCTACAGCACCTACCGACAAGCGCAAGACATGCCCTTCTCACCATTTTTAACACACTGTGGACGCTGGGATGTTTCCAATCTGCCTGGCGACGAGCAATCGTAATACCAATATTAAAACCCGGTAAAAGAGGCGACGACCCCACTCACTACCGCCCGATATCGCTCACCTCATCGTTATGTATGGTAATGGAGAGAATGGTTAGTCTTCGTCTGACTTGGTTCTTGGAGAACCAAACATTTTAACCAACGACCAGTGCGGCTTTCGGAAAAACCGCAGTACCCTAGACCACGTTTTAAGACTGGATACAGATATTCGTGTGGCTTTTGCGAAGAACAAGCACTTTGGAGCAGTGTTCTTTGACATTGAGAGCGCTTTTGATACTGCCTGGAGACATGGGATCCTGCTGAAGATCCACCAGTATGGACTTCGTGGAGCTTTTAGCATGTTTTTAAAGAACTTCATGGCAGACAGACAGTTTTGTGTGAGAGTAGGCAACCAGACTTTAGGTTGGCTGCACCAAGTCGAGGGAGTTCCTCAGGGCAGCGTCTTGAGCACGACACTCTTTTATCTTATTATAAACGACATAGGTGACTCGCTCCTCTCATCAATCGGACGGTCTTTTTTCGCTGATGACTTTGCTATCTGGTCGCACAGCTCGTCAACCCATCTTATGGAGCGACAGCTGCAGCTCGCAATTTCTCGTCTTGAAAAATGGGGACATTCAAACGGATTCAAGTTTTATATAGCAAAAACATCTGCAGTACACTTCTGTCGACGTAGACGTAACTACCCGGACATGGCGCTGAAATTGTACTGGCAAGACGTGCCTACAGCACCAGTGACTCGTTTCCTTGGTGTGCAGTTTGATCATCGTCTTACATACAGAGAACATATCAAAACACTCCGAGACAAATGGTTTAAAGCACTTGCGATATTGAAGTGTGTATCTCGTACGTCATACGGTGCTGATAGAAAGACATTACACATGCTGTATCGTAGCCTGATTCGCTCGAAGCTCGACTATGCTTGTTCTATATACGACGGTGCATGTGCTACCACAAAGAGAACGCTTGACCCAGTACATAATGCTGCGGTGCGAATAATTACAGGGGCATTTCGCACTTCTCCAACGGTTAGCGTGCTAGTTGATGCGCATGAGCCTCCACCGTCTATGAGACGCGACATGCTGGGTCTCCGATACGCCTGTAAAATGCGACAGTTCCCGACACATCCGTCATATTCGGCAGTTTTTGATCATGACACGCATGCGATCCTCCATAATCGCACTAGGAGAGAAACTCCTTACTGTGTTCGAATGAGGACGCTCCTAGGACGAATGGAAATAAGACTACAAGGAATTAGACAATATGAAGAACAGTCTCCTCCCCCGTGGGAGCTGATCTCTCCCTCTGTTGATATTTCCCTCGCGGACACGAGAAAGCGAGATGTCCCAAAAGAGGAGTTTACACTCGCTTACACTCGCTTACACTCGCTGGAGCATATATACACAACGTATCATGATCACGTCATCACCTACACGGATGACTCGAAGATAAACACAGGAGTGGGTGGCGCCTTCGTGAGGGGATCAGTCACACGATCTTTCTCCCTGCCGCCACACGCCACAGTCTTCACGGCCGAGTTGATCACCATCAACAAAGCACTGGCATGCATCGAGGTTGATGACGAGGTTTTCCATGTAGTTCTGACACTCAGCAGTCTCTTGGCATTGCGTGGTTTTAATCCCCAAAACGTCATTGTACGAGACATTTTATTGCAACTCACTTCGCTCCATCGTATGGGAAAGCAGGTCGCACTTTGCTGGATCCCAGAACATGTAAGAATCCGTGGAAATGAGCCGGCAGATAACGCAGTAGGACGTGCGGCACACTCGACATACCGTCGTGCGCTTCCACTTGCTGCTAGTGACCTCTACCCCACAATATCATTTCTTTGCAGGCAGTGGCAGGAAAGCTGGGACCAAATAGAATTAAACACATTGAAGCGAATCAAACCACGCTTGGCACTGTGGCCTTCGTCATTCAGTCGAACTAGAAAGGATGAAGTGGCCATCTGTCGTCTCAGAATTGGACTCACGCTAGCAACATATAGATACTTACTGTGCGGAGACGACAGGCCGAAATGCGCGAAGTGTAATGACGCACTGACTGTGCACCATGTGCTGGTGGCGTGTCCAGCGTATGCAGAAGAACGCAGGCGGCACTTCGGATATGATGCGAATTCTCTGAGATTAGTTGACCCATTTGGAAACGATTCCCGGTTTCTATATAACAGAGCAATTTTGTGCTTCCTCGCGGATATACGATTTCAAGTGACATATGCCCCTACCTAGGTGATATCTTGCTCCACCAGACACATTTTATTCGAACATGACATTCAGACGCATGTCTAAGTAATTTTGTTATGGGTGCAATATAATCCACATGGATTGACGCACCCTAAAACCCCAATAACAATCATCATCATCACAACCAATGATGCCGCCTTTCGACCGCAGCCATACTGGAAGTCTTCCACGACCGATTTTTTGTAGGACATATCATGGGCTTGCCTATAATCGGGCTGTACTAGAAGTATATTGCAGCCTGTTCCGTGGTGAGGCAGTGGCCTAAGTTGCCCGATATTTTGACATGTTAAAATGCGTCCTATGCGCATGCTCGTCCCGTGACCAGCACCGTGCCGTTCGTTTCAGTCGAACTCTGCCGATGCTCCTCGAGCCACTGCTGTCTATGATTTCCAAACTGGAGAACCAGGCGATCTTGACTTCGAGGTGAGATAAAACAGAAGGGCGCTTACCGTACCTACATAAGCTCGGGTCTCCTCTCTCTCTCTCTCTCTCTCTCTCTCTCTCTCTCTCTCTCTCTCTCTCTCTCTCTCTCTCTCTCTCTCTCTCTCTCTCTCTCTCTCTCTCTCTCTCTCTCTCTCTCTCTCTCTCTCTCTCTCTTTTTTTTTTTCTCTTTCTTCTCTCTCTTCTCTCTCTCTTCTCTTCTCTTCTTTTCTGTCTTTTTTTTTCTCTTCTCTTTTTCTGTCTCTGTCTCTGTCTCTGTCTCTGTCTCTGTCTCTGTCTCTGTCTCTGTCTCTGTCTCTGTCTCTGTCTCTGTCTCTGTCTCTGTCTCTGTCTCTGTCTCTGTCTCTGTCTCTGTCTCTGTCTCTGTCTCTGTCTCTGTCTCTGTCTCTGTCTCTGTCTCTGTCTCTGTCTCTGTCTCTGTCTCTGTCTCTGTCTCTGTCTCTGTCTCTGTCTCTGTCTCATGTTTTGTGGATAAGTTAAATTGAAGTATGCTTCAGGAGCAAAATGCGGAAGAAATTAAGCCTAAGACCATTGGGCCGCTGTTGTAAATATACCGTCTTGTGCGATATTAGTTGTCATTTCACATCCATCACAGTAGAATTCTTGCTCGGACTCAAGGATGCAGCTCAACAGCCACATTATCGACAGGGACTGCTCCTAAATGTGCCAACTGTGTAATTTGGTGATTGGGTTTTGCTGATGTGATTTCCTCCGTTTTCTAGGAGTCTGAAAACAATTTGCATTGATGTTGGAAATGCATTGTCAAGGCATATTTATGTCAGTGTTCTAAAATGTCTCCTGGGGCTCCCAAGGAATTTCAAGAAAACAATTTGTAAGAGCATACTTCTTGAACTGACTAAGATGATGTGACCCCTCAATTCTGGTTCTAATGCATACTTTTCAGTTCATATGGGAGATGATATCAAAAGTGGTTGAAGGTGAAATCGTTTCAAAGAAAAGGTATGATGGTATTTCATAGGAAGTATTGTGCTACATTATATTAACAAGACAAGTCTTCTACATATTTCCCTGCATGAAGCAGACTTAAAGGGTGGGTGTTGTAGTGTTGGTTAGGTAATGCTTGGTCAGTTTTTGTTAAAAATATACACATTTGTTTGATTTAATCAGCTTCTTTCCCAACAGCAGGTTTGGATAGGTTATGTTACTTTGTTTTTTGGTTCGGAACATAGTGAAAAAGGCTTAGCATGTTCCATTTCTTTCAGTTAGTTATTTGGGCTTAGGGGCGCTTCGATTCCATTTTTTTCAATCTGTTTCTTGCATACATGGGAGTTGGGTTAGATTAATCCATATTATTTTCTTAAATTACTTTTTTTTAGTTAGGTTGCCTAATTCTTGTTTGTTTATTGGGTTTTGGGGCAAATATACTGCAATGGGCATACAGCTATGCTACCTAATTCAAAGTCCCCTTGTTCATGTTATTTTACATGCAAACTGAAAAGTGAGCATTTGCACATAAAATAGGTAGTCACATCACGTTGATCACATCCAGAAACATTGCATTGGAAAAAGAAATTCCCCAAAATTATAAAACACCTTAAGCACAAATTTACCATCTTAAAACTTATCCTAGTGTAACATTTCAAGTTGGGAGAAGAATTGAAATTAATTATCCTCAAACAATGCACAAACATTTCTAAAAATGTGCAAATTAAAATAGAATCATCCAAGCGTAGCCTTATCTCCTTTGCTTGATGGTAAAAAAAAACATGGAATGGATTTATTTTGTATCTAAACTGAACACCATCTTAGTCACTTCAAGAAGTATGCATCATCAACAAATTGTCTTCTTGAAATGCCTTATCTGAATAAGAATAAAAGTATGTGAAATACTTTGTCATGTTTCTCTCTTACCCTAAAAGGAGTTTGAAGTGCATACAATTATCATGGTGGATACCGGTGTTGTGTGACCACTAGCAGGTCAATCAAAATGTTGCTGTTGCATAGCATTGCTTCTTTTGGTTGGTGTTGTGCTAGCAATACTAAAGTGCATGAGCTTCAAGCTCTGGCATAACAACATATTTCAGAGAATGTAGACATAAAACATAAATAGACCAGTGCAACTATGAGACACAAGTGCCCTTTGTGGGTGAATCAGATATTCCCAACATCAATAATTCAAAAAGGCTTCCACATTTGCATGATGCCAGGCATAGGTGGAAATTCTGATGTCATCAGGGGTCAGAACCTACTGGTTTTACGCCTTGCTAAAGCTAATTTGCTGTTTCAATATTACATCCATGTGCAGTTCTGTCAATAATAGCAATCATTCAACACTTCACTTTCCTCACCTGTTTAGGTATAGTAGCAGAGCAATGCAATGCTTGCAGCTTTCTGAGAGACCAGCTTTGCAGGAGCACTGTACCCAGAATCTTCCACACTCAACCACAGCATGTAGCTCATGGGGCTTCTCGCGTAGGTGGCTGGATTTTACGCAGAGCGCCTGCACTGTAACCTTGCCAGGTTCTTTCCCAATCGTACCACAAGAAATTATGTGCCCTGCATCTAGTACGGCTTCCCCCTCAATGGCACAACGCTTTTTATCGCCGATATACTCAGATATTTACACAATTGATACTTTAGGTGCAGTAGGATCCATCTCCTTTACCCTGAAGCAAGCTCCAGACAGTATCACTCAAACACCGTACGCGAATTGTTTATCTCCGTTGTGGCCGCCATCTTTAAATGTTTGTCCTGCCATCTGGTGGCAGGTTGAACGGTCAATAGCAAAGCGGAACTGCCTGGATTCCTGTCGCGATTGCTATTGGACTAAAGCTGTCTATTTCGCAGCTGACTGCTGTGCCATACGCGCGGACCGCACACGCGAGATGACCTGATCCCCATGATATTCCGGTAGGCTGATGTGATCCGATCTGAGCCGACATGACCCGATCTGACCTGTTCAGATCCGATCACGCGGCAGGTCGGAGAGCTGATATGTATGCTGGAGTGGTGGAACACGATTCGCCGACCTAACCTGATCTGACCCCGCGGTAGGCCGGGGAGCTGATATACTTGCTGGAACGTGTGGACCAGGACTGGCTGCGCGGCCGATGCGGCTGCCGCCGGGGCATGTTTCCGGCCGCGTTTGTGGAAGTGGTGGTCCCATTGGCCGGCGAGAAGGCCGACGAGGTGTTTGACGACTCCATCGAGCCTGGCTGGCCGGCCACTGCGCTGTACGACTTCGCGCCTCAGGAGCCACAGGACCTAGCGCTCACGGTGAGGGCACCCACCACCACCCAACTCAACTCGGGTGTGATGGGCAGACGTTGGGGGGAGGGAGTCGGCACCTTGTGACATGGTATTGTGTCGGGTGCCGTAGCGTGTTGTTGGGTGGACGGAGTTGTGTCGAGCTTGAGCAATGAGTGGCAGCCTTGTGTCGGCGCAGGGCATACTCTGACTGATGGTGTCACCGTGACCGGTGCGCTGGCTGTGACTGTTGCTGAGCGTGCGCACGGTGACTTGGCCCAGCGTGTGGGGCCGTGGGTGTTGCCGAGGCCGTACCATGCCTGCAGCGGCGCACCGCCGTCAGTGAGCCGACTCCGGCGGACTGGCGACGACAGGTACTCCGCCGCGGCTGAGGCGCGCCGGCTCGGCCAGGGCAGCGTCCACCATCAGACAAGCTGTAGCCATAGCGGCACAGATAGTCGCGGTGTGCTTGGCTGCCGCTATATGTATCTCTATACGGCACGGTATGCGTGGCTTAGCTGACACCGGCGGCGTTCCTGCCACTTGCGCCACAGCTTGTGCCATGATGCTGTACATCCCCCCCCCCCCCCCGATGCTCGTTTTCAGAGCCGCGACTGTTATTGCTATTCGTTACATTCGTGTCACGGCATCGTTGCGTTGCTCTGAAGTGTTTCTCGCCAGCTCGTGCAGTGCATGGGTGCTGGCCCCCCGAGGTCGGTCCCCTGGTGGTGCGCACCTCGCGCCATGGACGATTCCTCGTCTCGGCTAATGCGCCACAAATGTGCGATGTTCCCTCGCCATTTCCTTGAGCCGGCTCCGTCGTTCTAGGGCGTTGCTCTGTTACGCCATGCAGTTTTGAAATAATGATTTCTCGTTAGGTGTGAGATGTCGAAACGAGTGCAGCGGGATGTCGAAATCGCCATGGAAGTAATGCTAATTAAAATCTTGTTAAGTCTTGTAAACCCAGTTTTGAGACAATTGCATGAATAGGACTGTTCCCGTGTTGCGTGTTTTGAAAGGTACCGATTTGGGGTATACCGGTGTCAATGTTAACGATACAAACACCTATGCTATAAACTGGCATTACATAATATTACACATCATAGGCAATCCCTTCACCATGAACTGCCTTAAGGGATCCGTGATGGTGAGCGTAAGTACGATACTTGTATATGGAATGCAGTTAGAAACGAGGCATGGATACTTCTCAAAGACGCACCAAGAAGCATGATGTATGTACTTCCCTGAAGCTGATCTCGATTTAGTGTTCATTAAGTGGTATATTCCACCCTATTTTGTGAATAATGTATAACTGAAGCCACGCTAGGGGGTGAGGATGGCCGAGTGGTTAAGGTGTTCAGCTCTGGATACCAAGGTTCCTGGTTTGACACTCGCATCAAATGGGTTATTTCCCAATCCCGCGGCCTATCGGTGAAGCAGTTTGGACGGCACCATTAGCCGTGGTCGTGCATAAAGTACGTCGCAAACCACCCAATAAACAATATATCATGCGAGGCTCGAGTTTCTGTTCCAATAAGCCCAATCGATGGACGTCATCTATCTGGTGCTGCTCATTCGTCTTGGTGTTTAGTTTGTCTAATATGCCGTCGATCTGTGGATAAGAAAGACTGGAACTTATTTATTAAAGCTATGCAAAGTTTTTTCCCACTATGTATACGAGTGGTATGATGGTTCTTTGTTATGGTGTTCAGGTGGCATTTTAAGTTTTATTTTCGTCGAAGTGCGTTTGCGTCAGTATTATGATACATGTTTAAAATTTGTACTTTTGTCGTAGGAAGTGATCTACTTGTTGAATGTTAGTTGCTCCCCATGTTTTATGACATCATTTATTGGCAAAGTGTACGATTAACTGCACTGGTTATTGGCACAGATTATTAACATCCGACCGGTATCGTGGCCATCTACTTTTTGTCTGCTGAATTTAACGGTACATGGTTGGCAATTATCAATTACATATGCTGTATTGGGACCAGCTTTGGTTTGTTGTGCACGTTGTATTTAAATTGACTTTTTTGTCTGGAGTTTCGACATCTTGCGGTATGCTTCTTGCACACCACACGGAACGATTTAGCATTGCTTATCCATATTGCTTGATGCACCGAATGCAAAGCATCCATCTACAGTGCATTGTTTGTGTAGTCTATCAGTACCCGGTGCGTATGTACAGGGAACGTCATCTACTTTTATCTCGTTAAATGTGGCGTCCGATTGCATAAATATCTTCGCAAACGTATTTATCTAGCAAGAGTAGTCCACGGGATAGCGGTTGACACGTAACGTAGTCTGACTTGACCTGACGAGGTCCGACGACTTTAACTGGATGGTAGGCAACACGAGAGTGATCCGATCCGATCTGATCTGATCTGATCTGATTTGACAGTGTTGTAATTACTCATGCCGGTGAGCGATCAGTACATGTACCTGTTGTGACCTCATGGACTGGCTCTCCACTCCGGGAGACTGACGGTGCTACGTGTGACCTGGAGTGACCTGAGCTGGCAAAGTCTCGCTGTTTCGACAGACTGGCGGCCAATGCATGTGTGATCTGTCCTGCCCAGCCCTGATGGAGTGTCACTGCTTCGGCAGGCTGGCGAGCAAGTGCTGGTGATGTGGAGAGTCAACGACGAGTGGGGCTACGGCACGGCGCACACCCAAACCGGCCAGTTCCCGCTTACTTTCGTGGACGTCGAGTCCGGCAGATTGCCAGTCTTGTGAGGATGGCCGGCCACCAAACACGAAGTTTGACTGCCGGTTGCTCTAGTGGTGAATAGTCCCTCGGACTGTCCAGTGGTAGGTGACCGTCGCTTCGACTGCCCAGTGTTGGATAGTCATCGCCCATGCTGTCCAGGGGTGGATAATCGCCGTCCGTTCTGTTCTGTTAATCACGGTCCATGCTGTCCAGTTGTGGATAACCTTGGTCCATACTTTCCAGTGGTGGATAATCGTCCATGCCGTTCAGTGGTGGATAATCGTCCATACTGTCCAGTGGTGGATAATCGTCCATACTGTCCAGTGGTGGATAATCGTCCATGCCGTTGAATGGTGGATAATCGTCCATATTGTCCAGTGGTGGATACTCGTCCATACTGTCCAGTGGTGGATAATCGTCCATGCCGTTCAGTGGTGGATAATCGTCCATATTGTCCAGTGGTGGATAATCGTCCATACTTTCCAGTGGTGGATAATCGTCCATGCCGTTCAGTGGTGAATAATCGTCCATACTGTCCAGTGGTGGATAATCGTCCATACTGTCCAGTAGTGGATAATCGTCCATACTTTCCAGTGGTGGATAATCGTCCATGCCGTTCAGTGGTGAATAATCGTCCATACTGTCCAGTGGTGAATAATCGTCCATACTGTCCAGTGGTGGATAATCGTCCATACTGTCCAGTGGTGGATAATCGTCCATACTGTCCAGTAGTGGATAATCGTCCATGCCGTTGAGTGGTGGATGATCGTCCGTACTGTCCAGTGGTGGATGATCGTCCATACTGTCCAGTGGTGGATAATCGTCCATACTGTCCAGTGGTGGATAATCACCGTACGTTCTGCCCAGTGGCAGAGTCTTCGCCTGAGCTCTCTGCAAAGTATTCCTAGTGTGTGAAGTGAAGAGTATTCCTACATTGTCTGCCTCGTGGTTGCTTGCTGCCAACTTTATGGTGGTTAACATTTACCACGGGTCCGGCTTGCCTCTGATTGATGCTCACCACGGGTCCGACTCGAGGCTGGTCGAGAGAAAACATAACTAAGAGTGACGGACTGCGTGGAGCTGGAAGCTTTGTGTGTTTCGCGAAGGATATGACCGTGAGCCGTGTCTCTGGCGCTTCTAGCCCCCTTTCTCTCTCATTTGATCTGCGTTCTCCATGGGATGAATCTGTTCGGAGTCGATGCCGTACAAGGCGTGGGCGGTACGTTAGGTAGGCAGAGATGGATGACATCGTGCGATGCTGGAACGAGCCACGCAAAGACGGTAGCCGGTGGGGTGGGCGATCTGTAATTGCCCTCCGATTTGATATACTATTGATGCCAACGGCACTCGCCTGAATTGAAACGATTTGTGATAGTTCTCCTTGACAATGGCGCCTCGCAAACTGCCCACACAGTACTATACATTGTGCTAGCAATTAAAAGGCATCAGCTATCGAAATATATTTATATATATATATATATATATATATATATATATATATATGCGATGGGATATAGCGAGACTGTCGTAGTGTGAACTGTTAGCTGCACAAACCTCTTTCATAGCATCGTATGGCGTGTATTTTGGCTCGCAAAGCCAGCGCTCGCGCCGACTTCGATTCATGTTAGTATCTAGGCTTATGGCGTTGGGCTACGGTGGAAGAAGTACGGATGCGATTTCGCGTTTTCATCACGTCTCCTTCGATATACCGCTATCAGCAGTGGCAGATGAAGTGGCATGCGTTTTGTTGTTTGCTGGGTTGTGGTTCGACACAGCCTGTTGTGTTCGTAAATCGTAAGTCACCCGAGGTCAAATCATCTGAGCCATGAGGTATCTTTCGGAACGAGTGCATTTTACATGTTCCCAGTCATTTGAACTAATGCAGGCCGGCGTGGCGTATGTCCCGTGCGTCTTGGGTTTGGACTGTGAGGTGCGAAATGATGCACGCTGTGTATGCTGTATGTACAGGATAATTATGAAGGGGTCGTTTAACGGTAGAAAGACAGTGTCGTGCCGGTCTTCGAGACAGCCAAATGTACATACGCGTTTAGCGCTGTGGCGGACATTCGGCGCCCTCGATGTGATACAAATCGATTGTGATTTTAACCGTGCTAAGCGGGAGGAGTGCCTTCGGGAACACAGCAGAATAGATAAGCTGTGAATGCATTGGTAATGCTGCGTGTTGGAGAGTGTGTGAAGGGCGTCATGTGTGGGATAGTGCTGAGTGAAGTGTGGTGTATCAGGCGCATTGCTGAGTGGATGGTGGTACGCCTGGAAAACGTGCGGGAGCCCCGGGCCGGGCTCGGCAGTGCTGTGCCTAGCTTGACTGATACGTATGCGTCGGAGGCATTGGCTGTGATGCATGTTGTGCGTTGATGTGGCTCCGCAGCCATGAACGGAAAGAGTAGGATTTGCAGACTACACCGGTGTGTTTTGTGTGTGCTGCGACAGTCACGAGTCTAATAAATGCTGTTTCACCTATGATGGGTGTTGCTTCCTACGCTTGTGCAGGATACTTGGGGACAATGAGGATGATCAGTGTCCTGAGTTGGGAAATGAGGCTCTTCGAGTCACCATGACCGATTGCTTAGCATGTTCAACTGAAGGCAGCGTCCACGGTCTATGCTTTCTGATTTGTTAGATGGCGATGGCGGATTTGATGCTGGAATTCAGTCTCCTGCCTCGGGCCAACCATTGAGGAGACACACAAACTCACACACGCACATGCACATACGCATGTCGCTGTCCCTTCCTCGAGTGTAACGCCGGTGACCTTGTTCGGCTGGGGCTGGATGGATGCGCGATATACACACTACCGTGTACCCGTTAATTACTGCTCAGAGGTAAAGGCCGCAAGCTGTCATCCATGTCTAGTGAAAATTAGTGTCACGTCATGAGACTGTTTGCACTGTGCAGTCATGGGAGATAAGAGCTAATAAGTCAGGATTACAGTGAACACCGTCCAGTCGTGATAACTCCGGAGTAGTGTGTCCGACCAGCCGGTATTAGAGTCGCCATCGTGGGCCACGCAGGGATCACACGCCAACCGCGCACCGTGTTAGTCAATGCAATGTTCTACACCAGCACTTTCCAACTGCCCGACCTTATTTGTCAAATTTTTCACCTCTTATTACCCCAACCAGGGTCGCAAGCAATATAAAAATGCAATGCAGTCGTGATCCATCGCTCATGTATTTCCTCTCCTTTGAGTATATTGCACTACATTCAAAACACAAACATCGGCAGCAGTAATGCAGGAACATGTAAGTTGGTGGAAAGGCAGACGAGCAGGTCGTGCTCAGACACCTCGCGGCGTTCACCTGACCTGCAGCCACGCTGAGCGCCGAGATTTCGACATAGCCAACGGATTTCCGGCGATTCGACGGACGCATCTCACTTGCGTGCATTTACAGCGGTAAGATGTGTGTGTGTATGTGTGTCCCTGAAACGTGTCCTATATCTGAACAATACACACCTACCGTGGACTGCAAGTAGAGAGCGATCACAAGTTGGAGCACTATCAGTGTTGTGCCAGTGCCACCCACTCTATGGATGTGAGCAGACGTACGCGGCGAAACCACCGCCAGTCTCTCACACCATCACTGGAAACAATCACATACGCTCACTTGCGAATCAGATCACCGGTTACTATCTTCGCCATGATATCACTCCTGGCCTCTGTTCAAGGAGAGCTCATGCTGATAATGCTATTTGATATTCCCCGGCTAGTAGTCAGTACACAGTAGTAGCAAAGTCCTCCACAAGATGTCACATGCGGTATGGTGGGGTCCCACTGACTCGCGCGCCTTGGGTGACGCTATGGGTTACATGCTGTGTGGTTGTAGCATCGAGCACACTACTAACTATCTCACGGTATCACATGGCAACGAAAGCACTTCTTCATAAATGTTTCGATGAAATAATCTATTGAGAATCCTGAAAACATCCGAGGAAGTAGAAATCCGGCAATTTTCTACCAATCGCCTCAAGTTTCCCACTGCGCGCCTAACAGCGAGCGATAACAATTCTCTGAAATTCCGTAGGATGGTGTTTTTTAACACGCGCCCTGGAGGGCCTCTGAAAATTACGCGCACTGGAGGGGGGCGGACTCCGCCCCCACCCCATAAGATCTCGGCTACCAATAATGCTAGAGCAACGAAATTCGCAGGGTGGATGGGCACGATAGTAAACTCTATTGTGTGCAATTTTCGTGACCTTAGGTCAAATATCTTCAATATCAAGGTCAAATGAGGTCAAAAGAGCAAAATGTTCTGGTCTTGCGTGGCTTGGCTTGTCATTGGTATGGATCGCTGTGATTGTGTTTAAATGTTCCAAAATTGGCATTAATGATGTTTTGGACATTACTAATGATGTAATGCATGTGCCAGATCCGCCATTTGGCCTCAGGTCACCCATATAGAAGCACTTTATCAGGTCATTACCTGCTCCAGTTACCGGAACCGGGCTGCCCACCTGACTGCTCCGTTGGGCGGCTCGGCACAATCGGCTTCGCAAAGAAAGGAGTGAAATACATGAATAAAGTATAGAAACACTTAAGCACACAATGACAAACAGTACGATGTGTAGGGCGTAACATGCAAGGTGACGTCAATCGCATGACAGTCATTTCCATTTATGACAACATTCCAGTTGACCATGCTTGGTTCCATTAGCCTGTCATGATGACCTCGGCGACCTAACATGACTGTTAAATGATATAGCATAACAATATGCATCAAACAAGCCGCTTGTGTTGTCAAGAACACTTCCCTTTTGCCAATATACGGGAAGCGCATCGGCGCAGATTTTTGTGGTCTGCCGCTGCGATTTTTTATAAACACTAACGGCCCATAACTTTAAAATTTTTCGGCCGATTTTAATTTGTCTTGATTTAAACAATGCGCCGGTCATTTCTAAGCAGGTATGGAAAACATGGCGCATATCGGCCAGTACAATATGGTGTTGTGTACGAAAAATCGGAGGGGTGGGCGGATTTCGCCATCCACCCCACCAGGGCGTGTGTTAACCTGTCATAAACTTGACCTGACTTGACCTCGGTGACCTGACATGACTTTGGAACAATGTAGCATAACAATATACATCAAACAAGTCGCTAGTGTTGCCAAGAACACTTCCTTTTTGACGATATGCGGGAAGCGCATCAGCGCCGATATTTGTGGTTTAGCGCTCAGAACATTGTTTGAGTTTACCGACCCCTAACTCGAACAATTTTCGGTCGATTTTCGTTTTTCTTACTTTAAACAGCGTGCCGTTCATTTCTAAGCAGATACACAAACAATGACATATATCTGCCGGTAAAATCTGGAGTTATCTACGAAAAAAACAGGAGGGGTGGGCGGATTTCGCCCCCCCCCCCCTCCAGGGCGCGTGTTAAGGTCTGGTACTCAGTAGTATGGCAGCACATTAGGAGCTTACCTACGACACTAAACACTGAATTCGGTGCAGACACTCCGTTCATCATGGTGCGCGATTACTAATGAATTATCATCAGTTCCTATTTAATCGAATTGGCGCTGCCTCTGGAGCGGTTTCATTTAGTCCGTCCCGTTGCATGACTAATTTGGTAGAATATGGAACAACAGTATGGGAGGTGCAATTTCACAATGATCAATTACGAGAACATGTAGCGGTGTTTTACTGGTAGCGTAACGGCATGCTGTGCAGACAAGTAAGCTTCGGGGGATACGGAATATTGAACACTGATATTAGATGACATATAATTACAATACGTAGGAATTAGCGCGCTGATGACACCGAAGTACCTCAGTACCAGGTGTAATTCTATTGGCTCGTAATATTGTAACAAAGTCTTCCCAGAATGAGCTTACCTTTCAATACGGTAAGTACAATACGAATAGGTATTACCTTTCATCAAAATTTGAGTACCCACTTTAAGACCAAGTTCTTGCGCTTTCCAGACTGAAGACGCAAATGCTATCAGAATGTGTAGTCATGTTTAATATGGGTGATTGCTACATATATTTGATGGTTTGGCAACCTGTGCTCCAAGCAACCACGAGACTTAAGGCGTCCACTCGGCATTTTGGAACAAAAATGCATAGTCAGCCCTGACGTGTGAGCTATGAAGAACGTGCCAATCGCCCGCCGGTGAAGCATCTTCGCCTGCGGCTCTCCACCGAGGGAAGTCAGCTGACGTTTATAAGAAGAGCACATTGCAAACTGATGAGTTCACATTATCAAGCCAAACTAGCAGAAACGGATATACAGGCATGGATATCAGCTAGACGTCTCAATTCGATGGCTGAAGGCAGCGAGGTGTTGCTACATATTCCCACACACTCAACCGTAACGATCAAAGCATGCGGACTGCACAGGTATGTTGGGAGGCTGCGGGGGTGTGCGGGAGGCGTCTGACTCCCTGCTGGAAGCAAATATAGATGTATGCATGGAAGCAAATGTAGCAGCAGGCCTTTGGCGGGAGCGAGCTTCCTTCGGCGATAACACGCCGGCTTGCGTGACAAAACTAAGCGTATTGAAAAGCCCATGGAGGCGTCACAAACCTAAAAATAATGCCCAAGGTGTGATCACCTTGTTCGCCCGCTTGCCTGCGCGTGCGTGGTGTTAAAGTGATAAATGAAAGGCACACGGTGGGGAGTAGTGGGCCCAGCAACATCGTGGTGGAGAACGCATCCTACGGCCATAGTGGTGGAGGACAACACCTACGGTCATGGTGGTGGAGGGCAACACCTACGGCCATAGTGGTGGACAACACGCGTGGAACCGTCCGATGCTTGGAATGTAGTGAATCACAACTAGCTGTCTTCTTCATCCCGACAGCGCATCGCCCCGTCAGCAAAGTCTGATCATCCCGACATGGAATTATCGTACCAGCGAAGTCTGGTAGTCCCGGTACGGCATCGTCCCATCAGCAAGGTCTGGTCGTCCCGGCACGGCATCGTCCCACCAGCAAGGTCTGGTCGTCCCGGCACGGCATCGTCCCACCAGCAAGGTCTGGTCGTCCCGGCACGGCATCGTCCCACCAGCAAGGTCTGGTCGTCCCGGCACGGCATCGTCTCGCCAGCAAGGTCTGGTCGTCCCGGCACGGCATCGTCTCGCCAGCAAGGTCTGGTCGTCCCGGCACGGCATCGTCTCACCAGCAAGGTCTGGTCGTCCCGACACGGCATCGTCCCACCAGTAAGGTGTAGCCGCAGTACCGCGATTCTCCACGAGGCCACGCCCTCTAGTGACGGTTGAGCCATGCGCACCAAGCGCCCAGCGCGCCAAGCCTGGCGGCCAGATGAGCCGCTAGTCCAGCTCGCTGACGGTCCGTTTGATGCCCTGCAGCGTCTTAGGGGACATTTGCTCAGGCTGAAGCAGGTGCTGCTTGTGCCGCTGGTAGGCCTGCAGCCGGCACAGGCCGTACTCCTGCGGACAGAGGAGCGGACAGAGGAGCGTAGCAGTGATGCGGTGACAGCACAGGCACGGCTCACATAGATACCGGTTGGTGCGGCTCAGATAGATACCCGCTAGATCGGCAGTATCCTGCAGACTGCTCTAATCAAGGTGATTTGTATGCTATCTTCATGACCACGCGGCTTACATCGAACGACAGAAAATAAGAGGAAGGTGAAGACAGAAAAGGAAAACGAAGGGGAGAGAGTAGGATAGAGAAAAGCTACACAAGTTGAGACGAAAACGAAAGTGGGGACTCGGATGAAGATCAAGGCTGAGAGATCCGGGGAGAGAGCGATAACGGGACATAAATGCAGACATAGAGACCGACACCGACAGACTCAAAGACAGGCATAGAGACAAACACAAAGACAGACCAAGATACTGGGAGAGACGGAGATACGGAAACACAGAGGTAGACAGAGACAGGGAGACAGAGAGAAAGAGTGAGAATGAGAGCGAGAGCGAGAGCGAGAGCGAGAGCGAGAGCGAGAGCGAGAGCGAGAGCGAGAGCGAGAGCGAGAGCGAGAGCGAGAGCGAGAGCGAGGGCGAGGGCGAGAGCGAGAGAGAGAGAGAGAGAGAGAGAGAGAGAGAGAGAGAGAGAGAGAGAGAGAGAGAGAGAGGAGAGGAGAGAGAGAGAGAGAGAGAGAGAGAGAGAGAGAGAGAGAGAGAGAGAGAGAGAGAGAGAGAGAGAGAGAGAGAGAGAGAGAGAGAGAGAGAGAGAGAGAGAGAGAGAGAGAGAGAGATAGAACCAATCTAGCTAGCGGATGAGGATCCTTTCTATCCTGGAATAAACAGGAGGACGAGACTCACTGCGGTGGCTTACCCAGTAGCCGAATTGGATGGTAGCGAGACTCACTGCAGTGGCTTACCCAGTAGCCGAATGGGATGGTAGACACGGGCGCGTTGACTATGCTCCAGAGCGACCAGAACAGGTGTGATGCCAGGGTGAACACTCGCACCTCTTGCAGCATCTGTTCGCCCTCCTGCATGAGGTCGCTGCGGCTGCGGCTGGGGCTGCAACTGGCACTGTCCGTGCTCTCGTCTCGACTTCGCATGTAGGCGCGGATGTAGCGCAGCTGGAGGTGTCGACATCACGAGCTTATCAGCAGCATGTTCTGATTGCAGCTCAGGGTCGACATTGAAGCGTCTCGCATACCACGTGCCACGTGGATATCACGTGCGCCCGAACAACGTGCTATCGACATAATTATCACATAGGTATGTGCACACTAGAGGGTGTCGTCAACCATACGTCTAAGTGGCCGTAGGTATGTCTTGCAGGCAGGGGTGTCGATTACCCAAAACAATTAGTTACTCGCGTTCCAAGGCACGTAGACTCCGAAATGGTAAGTTTGTACTCAGATACTGCGTACGTTCAATTCATGCTAGTAGAAATAGCCTATAACACAATAATATCCTGCCTAATGGAACCGCTATATAAAATTTCCACCAGTCTGTTTCCACTTCGCTTTCTGAGCCTATCCGCCTTCCCACCAGCAGATGATTTCACTGTTTTACTGATGATGTTTCATCTCACTTTTTCCCTGATGATGTTGCGTGAATTTCACTGTTTCGCTGATGATGTTACTCCCGATACTGTTTGACCGATGTTGCTTACTTTTCTTTTCGATTGATGATGTTGCTTGCATTTCACTGTTTCACTGACGATGTTATGGGCGCTGCATGACCGACGCAGACGATGCGCCCCTGAACTCCAATAGCCAGCAGGTGATTAAACACAAAACGGCCCGACACTACGTTAACGTAGCGCGAGACTCATTGAAATTCAGCCTGACCTCAGCTTGACCTCACAGTCTGACCCTTCCATCTGTCTGACTTTCCTGTCCGCAAGCTAATCCTGTCCGCGGTCTGACCCACCCACACAGCCTGAACTTATCAGCAGCCTGACCTCGTCCTCTCCGCTTGTCCTCCCACAGTCTGACCTGCTGTTCGCGGTCGGGCCAATGGTCAGGCTGGTCCCGGAAGAAGGGGTACTCGGGCAGTGAGTAGTCGTACATCCACTCGCAGAAGTGGTTGGCCAGGTCGAAGCCGCGGTGGTTGTAGCTGCAGTACTCGTAGTCGATGAGTGTGAGCGGCGGCATTCGGTCGGCGGTCGACGAACCGTGACGCAGGATGTTTCCTTCCTGACAATCGTTGTGGCAGAACAGCACCGGCGACGGAGTCTGCTTCAAGTACTTCCTGTCCAGGTCGGCCAGGAGGTCATGAAATTGGCTCCACACCAGGTCGTAATTGTAGGCGAGAGCAAGACGGGTGATCTAGCTGGATTGGTTGCATGTCGCTAAAAGTTTAGAGCATTATGACAAACAAATAGCAGTCCCGAGCATGACCAGGTACAGCCATGTCAACAATAACGAGGAGAAAATTACCCAGCTACTGCAGGGTAGCAAGTAGGGTAGCAAGTACTGCAGATAGCTTTCTGAAGATAAGCCTCACTAACAAATTGAGAACGACGGCGAACCACCAAGCTCAGCTTAATCAGCAGTAGTTTTCCAGAATGTACCTATACGTTCCGAACAACCACTACCGCCCCAATGTAGTCATTTGGATAATGTTGATGCCGGCCAAGAGACCTTCTGCCAAAACACAACTAAATGACGCCTCCAGTCTTCGCCAATTATTTCTTGCTCAAATAAAATAGAATACCCACAAACGTCCATGCAATGTATAACAGCCAGAACGTGAGGGAGAGCAAGAACGAGAGGGAGAGCCAGCACGAGAAGGAGGGGAGGGTTGGATATCGAGTTGTGTTGAGGCCACTGCTATATTTCCCACCACTGACCTCATCCACTCCATCTCGCACTCGTAGTCGCACAGCCGCAGCACCTTGATAATGTCGGCCTTGTCGGCGTTCTGGTCCAGGGTGGCGTCACTGAGCGAGGAGTGTGACAACTGGATCCACCTGCCCACGGTCGCCAGGTCACACAGGCTCGCAGATCATCCGGCGACGTGTCACCTGGTTGTCAGGTCACGTGTCGCAGCCCGGCCTGCCACAGGTGACACAAATACATGCATCCTCTCGACCTTACTAGTGTAGTCACCCTTCTAGGTGCCACTCCTTATAATTTAGGTCAGACGAGCGCCTCTGCTGAGAAGGTAGGCACATTCCTCGCAACATGGTGCAAAATTGTCCCAACATGGCCAAAATGTTCATTTGAGCAGCTAAGTGTACATCTTGAAGGTGAAGCCGCACTTGTATGGCACTCAGTTGGGCGCCTTTCTTAGAAACGTAGGCGCAATGTTCGTGAAGTTTGCGCAATAACGTTATATCTTATTAGCTTAGCAATATTGCCTTTCGATGTCAAAAGTAATGACTGGAGGGACGACGCCCGGCGCCCAGTTGGCGTACTAATGCAGTCGTGGATTCATGCTCTGTGAACATGTTCTTGTTGCAGAAAAAGTGTCAGCTGAAGCATTCCATGGTAACTCAACCGGTGGGTGCCGTCCGATTTTTTTTAAATCTTCTTGAAAAGTTGTGCACGGGGCCTTCAAGGGCGAAGAATTCATTTATAATGGAAAAAATTCCCCAAAATATTTCCCAAGATACAGTATTGGCAAATTTTCCAAGGTCAGTGAGGAGGCCTAACTTTGACGATCCATAACTCAGAGGCTAAGAGAGCTATTTCATTGAACTTCTTTTTGGTTGAATTGGGATGAATAACGGAACAAGTTGGCTATCTCATATTTTACATTTTCAATTTATTAGGTCACGTTACCTCGTGACCTACCTTTCGCGGCGTGACCTTGACATTTTGGCTGCTGAAATTATAACTTTCGTCTGATGACGATTTGAGCCCCATTCAGGCCATTTCAAATAAATAAGTAAAAAAACGTCGGGTTCGACGAGTAAAAAGTGCCTTTGGGCATCGCAATGGTGACACAACACGCTGGTTGGGCCCCCAGTCCGTCGATAACTTCGCATCTATTTAGCATACGGTTTCGAAATGGTTCAGAGTGGCTCCCGACGACGAAACCTGTCGTTTGGTGACTGTTATACTGCCATCAGGTCGTAAGGTGACATTGACATTAGGTGTTTAAGGACATTGGATCTGCGGTCACGAAATTATTTCTGGCTAAAACTGTATCCCTAATTGAGCTAAACAGCTGAACTCAATGCTATTGTGTTCGTCACATCGATACGGTTGCAGTGATACGTGGGATGACCCCGAAGAGTCAAGTTAGGTCACGTGACCTGAGGTCAGGTCACCGATACAATTACAGGTGCCTATTGACATATACATATACCTATCGGTAGAAGAACGCGACCCCAGCGCACCAACATATCACTTCAATACTGACATGTTTGATGACCTCGTGTTCTTGTACTGACTGCATGATTATACGTAGAATGGCACGTGTCTATTGACATATTCCTATCGATAGAATACGACACCAGCGCATCAACATATCACTTCAACACCTTGACATGCTTGCCAGTCTTGTCTTCTGAGAGGACGTGGATCCGCATTATTTTCTGACTCACAGGGCAGAACTTGTGGTGCTTTCTTGTTCCCTTGATAGTCACGGCTTTGGTGAAGCGCCCATTCAGCTCCTGCTCAGCCTTCTGCACTTCCTCTCTTGTGACATAGAAAAACTTTATCTTTGTCACAAGCTGCCCGGCGAGAATCGGTACATGTCCTCTGGTGCGAGGACTTGATCTTTTACCGGGCGCCGCAGGCTCTCGAGGTACGTGGCGCGTTTCACGGTGCCGCCTATACCATCGCACGCTCCCTTCCTGTGGGACGCGGCGAAGAAGTGCCACTCACATGTCACATCGGGGTAGTCGATGTCATGATAGCACACATTCGCGAAGCTGTACTTGTTTTTGTATTGCGCAGCGCATCCGTCCGTGAAGTAAGGAATTTTCATGAGCCCGGGCACCTCTTCCTTTATTGCTGGAACCTCTAACACTTTCTTTTTATGCCGTTTATACGGGTCACAGCAGAAAGGAGCAGGCATCGTTCCCGTCTTCAAAACAAAGGATGTCTACCGACACTATCGACAAGTCAACTGACGATCCTCACACGGCGTCACTGCTCCCCCCACTGACAAGTGACTGTTGGTGGTGCGATGCCTCTAAAAAAATCCGCTGTTTGCGTCTCCAGCGTCTGCAGCGCATGCTGTTGGTCACTGGCCAGACCCCTGTTTGTCGAATGTAGACACGGATCTATGGAGGGTGGTGGGGGAGACAGAGAGCGTCTCCCTTCCGCGACGGCGCACTCAGCAGTGTTATTGACATTGGACTTTGACCTCAATACCGTCGCGTCGCGCTGTGCAAGTTGTCGTGCTATGCCCCATGGCATGAAATAATACTCAGTTGTTCTTGTTCCTGTGCGGCGTAGGGGTAACCACCATTAATAGTGACAACTTTATCTTATTGGAAGATTCATCCAACAGCACCATAGACATTACACCGGCATACTACAACAGAATCTTGAACAAGCCATGGACAAAGATCACAACATAGGTACGCCCCGGCCCCGTTGGATCAAATCGGTAACCTGGCCAGTTCACGTGACTTAACTTGATCTATCGGGGTCATGTCATGTATCACTGTAACCGTCTCGATGTGACGAACACAATTGTGTTGAGTTCAGCTCTTTTGCTTAATTAGGGGAAAAGTTGTAGCCATAAACGTTTCCATGACCTCAGATGACCTTGATATCCCAATGTCATGTGACATTGCGACTTGATGTCAGTGTAGCAGAAACCAACTGACAGGTTTCGTCATCAGGGGCCACTCTGGACCATTTCGACACCGTATGCCAACTAGATGCGAAGTTATCGGCGGACAGGGGTCCCAAACAGCGTGCTGTGTCAACATTACGAGCCCCAAAAGTGCTTTTTGCAGGTCGAACCGCACGTTCTTTTTATCTACATATATATGAAAAGGCATGAATGGGGCTCAAATGCTCATCACACGTAAGTTTTAATTTCAGCATCTAAAGGGTCAAGGTCACGACGCAAAAGTTAGGTCACGGAGTCACGTGACCTAATAAACTGAAAATATAACATCCGAGATAGCCAACTTGTTCCCTGATTCATCCCAATTCAACAACACGAAAGTCCAATGCAATAGCTCTCTTAGCCTTGGAGTTGAGTCGTCAAAGTTATGCCTACTCACTGACCATGGGAAATTTGCAGACTGTGTCTTGAGAAATATTTTGGGGGAAATTTTTTGTTCACCATGAATGAATTGTTCGCCCTTGAAATCGCCGGTACACAACTTTTCAAGAAAATCAAAAATAGTCGGACGGCAAATTGGAAAATTTTCGGTGCAGTTACTGTGGAATGCTTCGGCTATTATCCAACTACAACGCAAAAATGGCATACCGTCTAGCACACCCGACACAACTTTGTCAGATAATTGCCTTGAAGTAATCCACAAGTTTAGATCGAAGAAACGGTTGCATAATGAATCACTATAAAAACAGTAGAGCAAGAATTCCAAAATCATGGCGTCATTAGCTAAATACCTGGAAGCGTTCAATTAAGCTATAAAAACACCTTAACAATAAACTGACAGGAGCAGGAATTTGAAATGCCTGATTGAATTTCACATTCATGATCATTGAATTTGAATGCAAAGGAGCGTAAGTTTCGTGACCCGAGAACCATCTTCCCCGGGGACCGCATCCAATTGAGAACAACCAATGGGGTGAACTCCGGGGACGGATTAAAGAAGCCTAGCTGGGGGGGGTGAAAAGCCCACGATGCCGAAGAATTCATCGAATTTGAACACCAGCTGTCGTCGGATTTGTTTCAGACAATATTTATGTAATGAAAGGTATTGAAACATCCAGAATATGCAACCTTAGTGAAAAATGTCTTCAAATATCGGCCTTTGTGGGGAGGGGGGCATGACCTCGTTGGCTCTCCTCAAGTCAACCAATAGTTTATTGAAGCATCACAAAGGGGTCCAGGTTTTCCAGTGAGGCGACTGGCTGAAAAGAATGAAGCTTTTCTGAATCATTGGGGGAATATCCTCCTCAGTTAGCTTGTCAAAATAGGCTCAGCTGGATCGGCCACTGGAACAAAGCGGCCATCAAATACTACGAGCAAGATCACGTTTGGTGAAGTTATAGCAGTGATGCCGACCATACCCTGCCGTACTGTCATACAATAACTTCCTTAAATCATTGGAAGTACTAAAAAAATCCCTAGAAGGAAAGTGTGTTTTGACCGTACCTGTATAATCTACCTGCCGCGATACATCATTGACCTTGGAATCTCCATTAAGTTAGAAATAAGTGCCTAGAGAGAGTAGATAACGATATTTAGTTAATTGGACAAATAAAACACAGGTTACAACGGCACAACATGATATATTCGAAAAATGAACACCAACCTTTTAGCTTCATGCCTTCAGCACGGAGATAAGCAGGATATAAAAAAAAATATATGACTGTTTAAAAATTTTTAGCCGACGCGTGACACTACATCTACTACCTACTACAGATTTGAGAAAGACACACGGACGAAACATCCAAAAGCATACGCCCACAAATGTAAAAGCATCAATCAGTCGTTGGTAATCACCACCCAGTCCGTTGTCAACAAGGAAAATGTGCATATGGCGTCGGCGGAGCATACCTATATATAGGGCGTTATTAGCTTTCGTGACCAAAATATGCGTGTGCAAGTGCGCTGCACGTATGCGTATGTGCTGTACATGTGTGTGTGTGTGTGTGTGTGTGTGTGTGTGTGTGTGTGTGTGTGTGTGTGTGTGTGTGTGTGTGTGTGTGTGTGTGTGTGTGTGTGTGTGTGTGTGTGTGTGTGTGTGTGTGTGTGTGTGTGTGTGTGTGTGTGTGTGTGTGTGTGTGTGTGTGTGTGTGTGTGTGTGTGTGTGTGTGTGTGTGTGTGTGTGTGTGTGTGTGTGTGTGTGTGTGTGTGTGTGTGTGTGCGTCGCGGCGGCGGCGTGCGGCGGCGGCGGCGTGCGGCGGCGTGCGTGCGGCGGCGCGCGGCGTCGTGCGTGGGCGCCGGCGGGCGTGGTGGTGCGTGGGGCGGCGCGGCGCGGTGTGTGTGTGTGTGTGTGTGTGTGTGCTCTATGTGTGTGTTCGTGTTGTATGTGTGTATGTGCTGTAAGCGTGTGAAAGAGTGCTGTACAACCGTGATATGTTTGACGTCATAAAGTCGAATCACCTATGCCAGGATAGTAGTCTAGACAAAGCGTTCGAACAAGGTTTGTCTATATGCATGCAAGCGGTAGCAACATCAGCGCCTTCCGCGCTCCCAAGGCGGTACATACAAGCTCTGTATAAACTGAAGCAAGACAAGGACATCTTAATAGCGAGAGCAGACAATGGTGGAGGTGTTGTGAGGCCTCTAAAACTTACGAGCACTGGAGGGCTCGTAAGTTTTAGAGGCCTCACGACCTCTAAACAGTTTTTCGTCCTGGAGGGCCTCAAACCTACGAGCACTGGAGGGGGCGGATTCCGCCCCCCCCCTCCCTAAGATCTCGGCTCCCATTAAGGCTAGAGCAACGAAATTTACAGGGTGGATGGGTACGATAGTTAACTCTATTGTGCGCAAAATCTTGACCTTAGGTCAATAACTTCAAGGTCAAATGAAGTCAAAATAGCAAAATATTATGGTTTTGCGTGGCTTGGCTTGTCATTGTTATGGATCGCTGTCATTGCATTAAAATGCTCCAGAATTGCCATTAATGATGTTTTGGACATATGCAATGATGCATACTAATGATGCAATGCAGATGCCAGATCCGCCATTTGACCTCAGGTCACCTGTATAGGAGCACTTCATGAGGTCATTACCTGCTCCAGCTACCGGAACCGGACTGCCCATCTGACTGCTCCTTTGGGCGGCTCGAGCAATCGGATTCGCAAAGAAAGGAGTGAAATACATGAATAAAGTATAGAAACGCTTAGGCACACAATGACAAACAGTAGGTTTCCGTATGTGTAGGGAGTAACATGCAAAGTGACATGAATCGCGTAACAGTCATTTCCATTTGTGACAACATTCCAGTTGACCACGTTTGTTCCATTAGCCTGTCACGATGACCTCGGCGACCTAACATGACTTTCCAATTATATAGCATAACACTATGCATCAAACAAGTCGCTAGTGCTGTCAAGAACACTTCCCTTTTGCCAATATATGAGAAGCGCATCAGCGACGATTTTTGTGGTCTGGCGGAGCGATTAGAAAAAAATTTAACGGCCCATAACTTAAAACGTGTCGGCAGATTTTCATTTTTCTTGGTTTAAACAATGCGCCGGTCATTTCTAAGCAGGTGCGGTAAAAATGGCGTATATTGTCCGGTACAATATGGAGTTGTTTACGAAAAATCGGAGGGGTGGGCGGATTTCGCCCTCCACCCCTCCAAAGCGTGTGTTAACCTGTCATGAACTTGACCTGACTTGACCTCGGTGACCTGACATGACCTTGAAACAATGTAGCATAACAATATACATCAAACATGTCGCTAGTGTTGCCAAGAACACTTTCTTTTTGCCAATATACGGGAACAGCATCAGCGCCGATATTTGTGGTCTGGCGCTGATAAAATTTCTTGAATTTACAGACCCCTAACCCGAAAAACGTTGGGTTGATTTTCGTTTTTTTTTTAAACAACGTGCCGTTCATTTCTAAGCAGGTACACAAACAATGGCGTATATCGGCTGGCAAAATCGGGAGTTGTCTACGAAAAACCGGAGAGGTGGGCGGATTTTGCCCCCTTCAGGGCGCGTGTTAGGCACTGATGACTACAAAAGAAAGATCATTGACCTACTCTCAGATGCAACAACTTACCGCAAAGTCAAACAAGGCACTACGAAAAAGGAATCCGACAGGTTCAACAAAAAGGTGACGCGTATCCTGAAGAGGTCGGCGCAGGACAAAAAGTATTATTATTTTCTGGATAAAAACCCCAGGGCGTCCAGCATAAGGGGTTCTCCTAAAACACACGAACCAGGTCCAAATGTGCCCCATCTCCTCGGGAATAGGGAGTGCACCACACCGAATTGCGAAAATACTTGTAAAACCTTTGCTCAAAGCACTAGGAATTATACATCAAAGCTGTGTGAGGGGTTCTGGAGACTTCCTAAATCGGATTAAGAAGATGGAAGTAAATAACATGAGTTTGGCTAGTCTAGATGTTGTAAAGTCACCTTCACCAATGTTTCTATCGAGATACCTTTACTAGAAGATAGATCGAACTTTTCCATCAAGCCCGCAGACGTCATCCGAAGGTTTATATGGTAGTAATCAGGTTGCATTTTTTCTCAAATCATGCCTAATGGTTACTTTTATTTTGAGCAAGTAAATTTGCCTTCCGCTAACCAAGCGAGTTGGTTGGTGGTAGTTATTGGTTTTACGACACGTCCACCGTTGAGTCGTGCAGCGTCGCCAATCTCTCACGCCGATTGGTTGCGGGCGAAGAGTACAGAGAGGTGAGGCTCGAACCCACGATCTTTCGATTGTAAGACGGGCAACTTACCCCCAGACTACTCGTCCCCACCAAGTGAGTTATTATCTTGTTCTGTTCTTTCCAGTGAACATTTGTTCTGGCCCATTTTTTGTCATGCATGGGCAATGTTTGACTCATTCATTGTAATCCTGGATATGGAGAGGAGTATTGGATATTGAGCAGTGGCGTCGCCACGAAATTCTTCCGGGGGGACAAGATCGAAAGGGGGCCTCCTGCTCATCGAAAAGGGGCCTGTATTGTGTTAGAGCTTCCTATTGTTTTAGGCCCTTTCATTTTATATTAATGTAGATTTCATCTTAATGTACTGTTTGTTCTTGGCATGGTACATTATTTACTCAGCACGCAATAGCAATAATCATTATTTTTCGCTGAAAACTGGGCCATACTAGGGTATAAATGAGCAATATGTGGATAAATACCTAAGTGTCAAAAACAACCAACATCTCAATGCTTTCTCTCACAAAAGAGTCTTCCCGCTGCCCTCTAGATTGGAGCGAGGCTGATGCTAAGCATATCTTACAGATATCTCCCATTGATCAACCCACTTTAATGTCCTCCAAGAATAACTGAATATAGTTTGATTCATCACTACTGTTATTTATTACCACCAGCTTGATGCCCTAAGTAAAGCTTAAACGATCATTTCTCAGTCCCAGGACGATAATTTCGCGAAGGTGAAAACAAAAAGTGCGTTGCATTGGTTTTCTGATTGGAATCTTAGGAATTTGCGAATTTTTTTTCTAACATCTGGTGCTGGCTGCAAGGCTACTGTCAAACAAGGTAAAATATCAACTTCTTCGCGAATAAATTCACGCGCCTGGGATTTCGACCGCTATTTTGTCACAGGGGCCCTATCGAAATGAAACGATTAGTGATCAACTGAATTATCCTGTGAAGGGGCCTAATCTACCACTATCCTTCCTGATTCGTCGGATTTCAACCCTAACCCGCCACCTAATTCTACGGTTTTATTTTGGTATCCCTTGAAAAATAAACTCACATTGCTGAAATTACACCTATCCCACAACAACCGGATCGGTATACGAAAATGTCAAGCTGGAGCCCTCCAAAATTAAGAGGGATTCCAAAAAATCAATGTCAGGGTCAGTAAAGTGGCTCTGGAGCACAGAACATATTACCAGATGCCTTCACAAATTGTGTACGCCGCCGAAAAACATACCGAATCTCGAAAAATCGAGATGGAATACAAATACATGGCGCCAGCGTTTCTAAATGTCGGGCCGGAATTCGGACTTTTGAGAGAGAAATAATCAGAAACGATCCACAAAAATCGTATTGAGCCCAGAAAACTGGAGTTGGGTACCTGAAACCACACGCCTGGGAGCGATAAGTTAGGCTGGGACACAGAAAAATCGCTCCGAAACCCCAAAACCGAACTAGGGCCCACAAATGTGCGTTAGAAGCCCCAAATAAACATAGCGGGACCCCAAGAGCACAACGGGGGCCGAAAATACAACTGACGCTCTAAAGCACACAATCTCCCAAACATTGACAGGGTCTTAAAACATACGTCGCAGACCTAAATAAACATACATGGAGCTCTAAAGTTCTAAAGCTCAAACGTGGAGCTGTAAAAAGTGCACTGGAAGCTCTTAAGGCACGCAGGGACCATGCTAACGCACAAGGGTCTGAAAAAGTGGCTGGAGCCACAAAAGGCAAAATGGTTTCAAATCGAACAAAAGGACCAGGGGCTAAATAAACACATCGGAATCTTCGAAAACGCGCTGATACGTAAAAATATTATTGGTGCATAAAACAACAAAACCCTAAAACGAGCAGTAGTTTAGAAAATGTATTACCCCCCCCCCCCCCAACTTGAATTTAAAATATATTACCAATCACTTTGAAACATAAAGCTTCCCAATTGCAGGCATCCCAGTTCATATCACCCGGTCGCCACGACGCCAACGTCCGTGCACGTGCACACTCATTTTGCGCATTCGGCGCATTCACAACACTTCGTACGATGCTGCGGTTTCTGTTAGACCTTCTGCCTTTTGCTAATTACTGTCACATGATAAACTTGCGCCATATTTGACGTGCTGCAATGCTTAGTATGGGCGCTCGCTGCGAAAAGTCGAGTAATTAAATTCGATCATTAATTTCCAACCTCCTACATTTTCTGGTAGTTATAAAATTCAAATTCCGCTCAGCTTTGACGCACCTGATATCTTTGCTGCTATCCTCCCAGAATGGCTATCGAACCGAGGCCCTTCCTCAATGTTCTTTGTTAGACCCGCTGCCTCTTTCTACGCAGGGGCCTAATGCATCTTCGAAACCCCTCCTCGTTTCATTGTGTTGTTGCTTTTTTGGACACGGATGATTTTTTTTACGCGTCATGGCGTTTTCGAAGATCCCGATGTCTTCATGTAACTCCCGGTGCTTTTGTTCGTTTTGGAACTATGTTGTTATTTGCGGTCTTGGCCTCTTTTGCAGGACCTGGTGCGTCCTTATGACCTCTGTGTGCCATAAGGGCTTCTTGTGTATTATTTTTAGAGGTCCAGGTATGTTTATTTATGACTGCAACGCATGCATTAAGGCCCTGTCGCTTCTTGGGAGACTATGTGCGTTTTGGAGAGCCAGTTGTATTGTCGGCCCCGTTATGCTCTTAGATTCCTGTTGTGTTTTTGGGGGCTTATGACACACATTTGTGGTGCTCCAGTACGATTTTATGGCTACTGTGCGGTGCTTCTTAGTCCCAGCGCGATTTATCGCGCCCAGGCGCGTGGTTCCGGGGACCCAACGCCAGTTTTCTGGGCTCATCGATATTTTTTGTGGATTTTTTTTCTTGTTGTTGTAAATTCCGAATCCCGGACTGATTTTTCATGTTCCTGGCGCCACGTTTTTACATCCCACCTCGATTTTTTTAGATACGGTATGTTTTCCACTGTCATACCCAATTCGTGAAGGCATCTAATTGCATGTTCGGCGCTCCAGAGCCATGTTCTTGAACAGGACATTCATTTTGTTAAATCCATTCTTATTTTGGAAGGAAATAAGAATTATTTTTATTTTCTTATTTTGGTTCCTATTCCAGGTTTTCGAGCCTCGGAACGAGTTTTCGGGGCACGAATTACTTATTTGGAGACCCCTGCGCGAATTCTGGTGGACCGACGCGAATTTTGGTGACCCCAGCGCGAGTTTTGGAGCCCGGCACGATTCTTGAGAGTTTATGCCTCAGGATAGAGGGGGGAATTTTCCCCTTTGATATGCCACTGTGGCCACTGAAGGAGTATATTTTTGTCCCAGAGAGGCATTCCGGTTAAAAATTTATTTTTGGAGCAGATGCGACTTTTGGGGCCCGGCACGCCCTTCTGGACCTCCAGGGTGATTTTCAAGGGCTGCGACGCGATTTTTATATATAGTCCAATGTGATCTTTTGGGCCCCGGCGTCATATTCTTGGATCCCTAGCGCGAGGTTTAGCTGCCTCGAAACTTTTTTTGGGTTTAAAACGTCTTAGAGGTTTTGGCATCATTGTTGGGCCCCAGAGCCTTTGTGTTTCTGTGTGTTTTTGTGAGTGTTTTTCAAAGTTGGACCCATGTCCGGAGTGTTTTGTGTTGATCTGACTTCATTTGTTTTGGTCCCATTGAGACTGTTGTGGAATGGTACGACCCGTGGTTCCACTATATTTATTTTCATGGTCCGGTCGTACATTTTTGGTACACCCAGGCTCAGCGTGATTTTCAGGGTCCCCGGCCGGATTGTTTTGGTCCATGCCGTAAATGTGAAACACCCCGGCACGACTTTTACCATCTCTTAGGGGTTTCTTGCAAGTTATTGGCCTCATCTCGCGCCATAAGTATTCTAGTCCCATTTCCTGAAGACTACCGGTTTTCAACGTCTTATGTCCTACCCTCCTCTATGTTCGATGTCTTCCTCTCTCGTCTTGAAGGGCCTTCCTTTACATCCTTGGGCCCTTTACCATGGTATGGGGCTTCTTCTCATGTCCCAGGAGCATTTTCTGCCAAAGTAAGGGCCTCCTGCCAAGCCTCGTGGGCCTCCTCTTTTATCCTGGCAAAGCCTTACCAGTCTTGAGGGAATGTTCAATTTTGGAAACCTCACTTCATACCTGTTACCACTCCCATCTTAAAGGCCTCCTCTCATTTTCTTGGAAATCTGTCTGGTCTTCGGAGCCTCATTCAGTTCTGTAGACCTACTCTTTTTTGGGGGACTCCTCTCGAGTCCGGCAGGGCTCTCATTTCTCTTCTATTGTCCCTTTTCAAATTAGTGGCCTCCTCTTACGTCTTGGGGACCTCTTGCTCTGCGTTTTGATTCCAACATCGCCCATCTTACGGGTGGTATCTTATCTCCTGGTGGACTCCTCTCGTATCCCAGGTTCCTCCTCTTCCAAACTATACACAACCTTTCTTATCTCAGTGGTCTTGTTATTTCCCGGAGACCTTCTTGGCCATCTGCGAAGCTTCTTTTCCGCCTGGGAGCCATCTCTCTTATCCAATGGCCTTTCTCTCCAATTTTAGTTCCTCCTCGTTCATCATGGGGTCTTATTTCCAACCTTGTGCCGCCCTCTTCCGCATTAGGTGCCTCCTGCCATGTCTCTGGATCATCATTTTCTATTTTGGTGGAACCTTACTAGTTTTGGTGCCTATTTTTGCGTCTCCGAAATCTCATCTCATATCCACTGGCTTTTTTTCCGTCATAGGGCCTCCTCTCACTTTCTGGGGCCTCCCTTTCCCTATTGGGGTCTCCTTTGCAATTTTGGGGGCCTCCGTGCCAATTTTTGGCCCTCTCTTGATTTCTGGGGCCTCCTACCATCTCCTAGGTGACTCCTTTTTACAATTGTGAGACGCCTTTTACGTCTAGGAGTCATCCTCATTTGTGTTTGGAGCCTCATTATCCTTTTAGCAGGTTCCTTTTGCGTCCTAAATTTTCCCTTCTAGGGTACTCGTCTTCTAAAATGTTGGCCTCATCTGGCTGGTCTCAGTGGCCTTCACTCCTTCCTAGGGGGACATTCTTACCCATCTTGGGGCCTCCTCTTGCGTCCGGATAAATATCTCCTGTCATTATTTTCTATTGTAGGGTCCTTCTCTTCCATCTTGGGGCCTCGTTTCCCAAATTAAGAATATCCTGCCACCCATCGGAAGCCTTCTCGTGTAACCCTGGGTGGCTTCTTGCCCGTCTCGGTGGCATCCTTTTCGTCCTGGAGGTCTCTTTTTCGTCCTGGGGGCCTCCTTTTTATCATGGGGGCCTTCTCACAATCTATGTTTTGTGTCCCTTATAGGAACCTGAATATATTTCCTGGGGGTCTCGTTATCAGTCTTGGATCCACCTTGACAGCATCATCTTCTGCCCCGTCGGGCTCCTTGCTCACCTTTTTGTATTATGGATTTCCACATAGTGGTCTCCTCAAATTACAGGGTGCGCCCCCCCCCCCCCCCACACACCCCAAGTCTTAAGCAAGGGATGGAGACGATTTCCCCCGCTGCCCCCACCCCGGTAGCGACGTCCCTGCTCCGAAACCTCATCTCATATCCACTGGATTTCTTTTCCGGCTTAGAGCCTCCTCTCATTTTATTGGGCCTCCCTTCCCGTATTGAGACTCCTTTGCAATGTTGGGGGCCTCCGTGCCAATTTTGAGCACTCTCTTGATTTCTGGGACTCCTACCCTTCCCTAGGTGACTTCTTTTTCGAATTATGGGCTTCCTCCTGGACGCCCATGATTTGTAGAATCTCTTTTTCGTCCTTGGGGGCCTCCTTTTCGTCCTGGGGGCCTCCGTGTCAATAGTTGGCACTCTCTTGATTTCTGGGGCCTTCTTCCCCCTCCTAGGTGACTTCTTTTTCAAGTTATTGGCCTCCTCCTGTAGTCCCCTAATTTGTAGAATCTCTTTTTCGTCTTGGGGGCCTCCTTTTCGTCATGGAGCCTCCCTTTTGCCCTGGAGGGCCTCCTTTTCGTCCTGGGGTTTACTTTTCGTCCTGGGGACTTCCTTTTCATCATGGGACATCCTTTTCGTCCTGGGGGCTCCATGTCAAGAGTTGGTACTCTCTTCATTTCTGAGGCCTCCTATCCTCTCCTAGGTAACTTCTTTTTCAAATTATGGGCCTCCTCCTGGAGTCCCCTAATTTGTAGGTTCTCTTTTTCGTCTTGGGGCCTCCTTTTCGTCATGGGGCCTTCTTTTCGTCCTGGGTTTTTTGTTGTTGTCCTGGGGGCCTCCTGTTCGTCCTGGGGTATCCTTTTCGTCCTGGAGGGCCTCTTTGTCGTCCTGGGGTATCCTTTTCGTCCTGGAGGGCCTCTTTTTCGTCCTCAAGGGCCTCCTTTTCGTCCCTGGGGCCTCATTTTCGTCCTGGGGGCCCCCTCAAATTTCAGGGGGCGCCCCAGTCTCACGGCAGGGGGGCAATTGCTCCCCCTGCCCCTCGGTGGCGACGCCCCTGATATAGAGTATGAATTCAACATCTAGATATAATGTTGGGATGTAACACATCTCTGTTTCAGGTGTCATGCCTTACTGTGCAGTACCTCCGAATAGAAGTGGAACTGGGGAAAGCAAATTAATTAAAGAAGAAATCTGATTTCACCATTTTGATCACGATACTGGTTAAACAAAATGTGTTAGCACATAATAAAACATGTTACTGAATTGCTGGATGTTGGGGAACCAAGAGTATGCTCCAAGCATTTCCAACAAATTGATAACAAAAGAAACCTAAAAAAGAACTGCCCAAACCTCTCTTTTTCCAGAGAAACATGTCTCCTACAATCAGCTGTACCCACCAGAATATTCCCACCAGCCAAAACCCTTGGTGATCCTCAAACTTCATGATATTGCTCTTTTTGTCCTTTGTTAGATCACTTGTTTTGTTTTGCCTGTTTTGTTTGTATGTTTGCCACGTTTTTCCTGTACTAAAGAAAACGAGTTAAGAAAACTGGATTATTTGGATCAGATTTGCTGACTGAAATGGTGCACTTATGAGCCGCAATTTTGCAGATACCTAATATTTGTCTAATACAGATAAAACAACATATCTATTTACCTAATTGGCATATCAATTAGGTGCATTTTCATCTTAGCAAGTGTTTCCTCCTATCAATGAAGGCAATGTGGGCTGGATATAAATATACAATATTTGTGTACATTTTCTCTGTTCTATCTTAATTAGTCTGGAATACGAACATATGCCTTATTGCTGAAACAAATACCATTCTTCTTGTCATTTGAACACATGTATATCTTTATTGATGCAACACAAGAAATATTTTGTAATGTGTGGCATTGTATCTTTTTAAAACATGGTTTGAACATAATGGCTGGAAGCCCTGACCTGTGTTATTTAAGCGTGTCTCACACTTAATATAGAGAGGTTATCATGAGATAACAAGTGAGTAATGCCTATTGATTGATTCTTTCTATTGACAATGATAGTATTGGTGTAAAATTGTAAAAATGCATTGGGAGTCCCCGGATCATTTTTTATCACAATGTTGTTTTTCTGGTGTTTTCTGATGTGATTTCAATTCATTTGATGGCCATTTCATTGGTAAATAATAACCCAATATATACCCAATATATAAGCACTTCAGGTTAAAATACTTCTATCTTAGAAGTCAGTCCAAGAAAAGAATATCAACACCATTGAAATACATTTTTGTTGAACAAGAAAAGAAATTTGCCAATGCAGATGCATGCTATCCCACCTAAACAGCAGATTGGAAACGGTTTTGTGTGTAGTGGTATATAATGAAAAATAACATGCAATTATAATCAATGAAAAGTGATGTAACGTAATCCAACCTAGCCTACTGATGTTGGATGACCAAAAATCGACCGATGTTCAATCACATAAAACAGACTGCTATTGGATTGCTTAAAGCCTGCGGATGTTTGTTGGCCTATATATGATTGTAAATTGTGATTTCCAAAAGAAATGGCAAAGGAAGACGTAAGCCTTCCACAGCCGCCGGCTGCCAGCGACCAACGTGCAGACAGCGGGTCAGGCGTGCACGGTCCAGTTCGCGGACCGCCGACAGGTCATTTCCATGGTGGCCAGATCAGGTCGCGAGTGGTACCGTTGCTGTATTCGCTCCCGAAGCCGTCCCCGTCGGCTCCTGCTACGTCATTTTCGAGAGCGGTATCTCAGCTGAGACCACCATCAGTGGTAGCCTTATCCGCTGGCGTGTGTTCTCCCTTGCCGCCCCGGTTCAGTACACAGGATCGAATTCAAGCCGCGCTGCGACAGAAACGGTCACCACGTGTGCGCCGACCACTCGTCAATTACGGCTGCGATGCGAGTGATTAATGAATTCAGGCGAAGCCACAAGTGGAGAGTTCTTATATTGTTAGTTTATGATGTTTTTTATCGCCAGCCACAGTTCCCTCACTGGACCGTCGTGAGTTGCCCGGGAACTTTGGTACCTGTGGTTGGGAGTAAGCAGTCGGCAGTTTTTAGTAGTTATTGGCGCCACTACGCGGCCATCGGTCGGCCATGCAGGTAAGTGTGCTGCCGCCGCCGTTACTTATGTTATCAGTTTGCGATACATTCGTACTTACGCGCAAATACACATGAAAATTGTACTACGAATATATTCGTACACGATATATTCGTATTCGTGGAGTTTTATGAACCACATAAGAAGGACGCTGCATCGTAGTTCGGTCAAAGGTGCTGCTTTTATGCACATTTTTCCAATTTGTGACTTGTATTCTCAAGGACAGGTGCAGCAAGATTCCCGCATACAGACATAGCGAACAGATTCCAGCAGCGGGCAGGGACAAACACCCCCTTCACACTAATTATTCCCACAATTCTCCACCAATGTATGCAGACTGCATATGCACCCACAAACCAAACGTGTACATCCATTCATGTGTAGGCTTATGGATAACTCTAGTCCATATGGTCCATATGGTACTTATGGACCGGGAAGCAGATATTTCATAAAGAAATATACAGGTCTAAAGGACCGCCCATTTGCAATGCCTTTTGCGGCCCACTAGGGCAGATTGCTTTTGTACCCTTAATGCGCCAACTAAATTATATATATACATGTATAATATATATATATATATATATATATATATATATATATATATATATATATATATATATATATATATATATATATATATATATATATATATATATATATATATATATATATATGTATATATATATATGCATATATATCCACACAAATACACAAATATATATTACGTCGGCTATCTGAGGGCCCTCCATCCGAAGGGGCCTCCAGCAGAGTAAAAAGCCTCTTGCTCCCGCTATATGGGGCCTCCTGTCGGTGGTGGATCGAGGAAGGGAAGTTGGGGCATTCACCTTCGATGAAGATAGCGTCCTTTCAACCAGGAAAATGCGTCCCTCCGCGAAGTCTCGAGTGTACCTCAGCATCGAATTTTCCAGCCAGAGGCTCCCCTCGGCAGGAAAGGCACCCCTCAAGATACTTTCGCGGTGGCGCCGCTCCAGACACCTGTCCCCTCCCCAGATGGCAAT
Source organism: Imbricaverruca yamaguchii (assembly GCA_034440575.1). NCBI lineage: Eukaryota > Metazoa > Arthropoda > Thecostraca > Neoverrucidae > Imbricaverruca > Imbricaverruca yamaguchii. The sequence goes on from JAOTOL010001341.1 coordinate 122,094, forward strand.
TTCCGAATCCGCCCCTGCCTCCTGTGGCAGCTATGGGCTTCCCATGGCGGCTATGGGACCTCTTATAACGACAGTGGCCTCCTGTTGTGGTCTACGGGCGTGGTTAGACCATTTCAGGCGGTCTTCTTCGGTTATCTTCCAGACACTCTCCTGTCACTGAGGGGAAGAAACAATGGCGCACTTAGCCCCCCGCCCCGAACTGCCCTTTATTCCGCTTTTGAACGAGGGTGACAACTTGGCGGGGTAAAATGGACGGTAGAGAGAGCCTACCAATATCGGAAAAAATCATTTATTTTGGAGGCGCTTAATGGTCAGCCTGTTGAAAACGACATATTTATAGCCAGGAATATTGCTACTGGGTCATTTCGGATACACTTGAGCTCTATCTGAAGAATTGATATTTAAATTGGTATTTGTCAAAGTACTCTATATTACCATAAAACGTGCAAGATAGCGTAGAGCAAATTGGTAAAATTGCATGTAATGAAACGGTGAAGTGAAGCATTCAAGCCCGCTACCAAACAAACTTCGTGGGGGCCCGGTTCCTATCGGCAGTGCAATGGAGACACAGTCAGGAGGGTGCTAGAGATGGTCGATAACTATTTGCCTTCATCACGAGATGATTTCGCTGAACTTGTAGAGCTGTGTGTTAGATTCGGTGTTTTAACAAAAAAATTGGGGATGAATATGAGCAGTTCGAGGGGCTCGCGATGGGGTTACCGCTTACCGCAGTTTTCGTAAACCTGTTCATGGAGACATTAGAGGTGGACCATTTCCATCGGGTGCTCGGTGATGCATACTTATGGGCTAAACATGTGGATGATCGTTTTATACATAGATATGTGGATGTTTTATGGTTGTGCCAAAGCACACTGCAACCTCCAGGAAACGTTAAGCAGAATGAACGACGTGCACCCACGCATCAGATTCGCTCTGGACGCAGTGAACTGTACGACTTTATAACTTGATGGCAAACTGCCTTTCCTGGATATCATGTTCTCAAGAAAGGAGGGGAAGCTAGCATTTGCAGTGTATCGAAAACCCAGTACCAAAAATGACTTCGTCCATTTCTTTTCTGGCCACCCCATACAGACAAAATGTGGTTACCACTGGGTTTCTATCTGCGGGCATATAATTTGGTTCTACAATTTGTTTTTGCGATTTGCAATTGCAGTTTTTGCAGTTTAAATTTGCAATTTGCAGTTTTTACAATTTCTTTTTACAAGTTCTTCCTGAGCACCTCCAGGAGTAGCTAAAACACATAACACATGTATTCAGAAGCCTTATATTTCCGCTGGAACGACGTCTTGGCTTCAAATCAAAAGGAAGGAACATACGCGACAAGGGGCACAATGTCCGAGCTAACGAAACCTAAATATATCACATTATAGTCCCCGCACAGCACAATGCCATACATATTGTCCGTTATATGGGCGACATAGCAAGAATAGTTTAATCCATTGGGCAGAAGATTGGGGATATCATTCATGTTCAACATCCAAGACCCGATAATCACAGGGAGTCGGCTGCATACAAGATACCGTGTGGTGTCGTGAAGAAAATATATCGGTGAGACAGACCGCTCAATTTAAGAAAGGACTAGGCAGCACGATGGAGACTTGCGTAACCATAGGCTATCCAGTGCCATATGCATCCACGCAGACAGGGAAGGTCACCTGCCATATTAGAACGCGGCACACGAAAACAGTTAGGATAGATGATACGTTTACAAGGAAAACAATGGAGGCGGCCCACATAGTAGTTACTGAAGACTGCATCAATACATCTCCGGGATTCATAAAATTAGCCCGCATATTAGCATGCATGATTAAGGGAGGGGCTACAAATAAACTGGGAACAGGGGGAATAGGCACCCATGCAGGCACACCACGCAAAAACACACCTACATTTACACCTACAGAGATTAACGAAAATGCGCGCGCGCACACGCACACACGGACACGGAGACAGACACGGACACGGCACGGACACGGACACGGACACGGGCACGGACACGGACACGGGCACGGCACGGGCACGGACACGGACACGGACACGGACACGGCACGGACACGGACACGGACACGGACACGGACACGGACACGGCACGGACACGGCCACGGCCACGGACACGGACACGGACACGGACACGGCACGGACACGGCACGGACACGGACACGGACACGGACACGGCACGGACACGGAACGGACACGGCACGGACACGGCACGGACACGGCACGGACACGGCACGGACACGGGCACGGAGACGGACACGGACACGGCACGGACGCACACACGTTCAGCACACTTGCACACACACACACATTCTGGTCACGAAAGCTAATAACGTCATATAGGAATGCTACACCCACGCCATATGTACATTTTTCCTGTGGACGACGAACTGGATGGTGATTACCAATGACTGATTGATGCTTTTACATTTGTGTGCGTGTGCTTTTGGATATTTCGTTTGTATGTCTTTCACCTGCCTGTAATAGGTGGTAGATGTAGTTTCACGTGTCGATTGATAAATTTAAAACACTTCCATATAGGTTATTTATATATCGTGCCTGTCACTCTGATGAAGGCATAAAGTTTAAACGTTGGTGTTCATTTTTCATTTACCATCTTGTGCCATTGTAAAGTAGACAATCTTAGTGGGCTCACCAAGGTGGTGCGATAGCCCTTCCCATTGATCGCGCAATAGAGGGCGGAGCAGCACCTCAGCACTCCATACGTTCCGCCACTCCTGTAAGAGCTCTGTTCAGTTGCAGCATCCTACAGCGACCGCAGAGTGCCTATCACTTGGGTCATGACCTACGAAACATGTCTCAGGAAAAGGGTCATGCCTTCACTGAGTACCGCCTGAACCTTATGCTAGGTTCTAATTGCCACGTGTCCTTAGGTCACAATGCAAGTTGTCAAAAATCAGTACAAAGGAAACAAATAATGCCAGAAGCTTCCGTAACATATGTGAATAAAGAAGTGTTGAATTCATAGTTACCATGTTTGGCCAATTTACGAAAAATCAACATACTTTAAAAATGGTCCCTAAAAAATGTCCTAGGTTACAACCAACGAACCTTGCTTGGGTAAGACTCAAATTTTCACGACTGGTATCATAGCCTAACTATGCAGGATGTCAGATAGCAGTAGAGAAACACTCGTGGTATTCAGCCGGCGTATCTCAACATACCATCGCTTCCGTGGAGCTCCAATAACTTTCAGCTCACTTTTTCATCGTCTGCCAGAGAAAGGTAGGCTCCTTGGAGATGGGAACTTGCAGGGAGTGCACACCCGCCATCTTATCGGCGATCTGCCGACTGATCTCTGGATCGCGTAGGTCGCTGCAGGATAGTGGCAGCGCCTGAGGAAACACAAAGGTCACAAGTCAGAGCGGTGTACCAGCAGTCTGTCCGGAGGCGAATTTCCGGATAATCTGCACAGCATGTGTGATGTTTGTTGGTACAATACCTGTTAGATGCCGAGGCTGACTTCATGGGTAGCTTTGGGTACAAATATTTTCGGATATATCCCGGGATCATACGAAATTGTAAGCTACGTATCACATGACATGCTCTGTTTGCAAATGTATTGCTTATCTGGATTCAAGTTCAGATAGTGTATTATGCATTCACATTTCTAATGAAAATTATATTGGTATTAGCTAAACTCATCAGCCACGAAATCATATGCTTCTTGATGGATGGATGGCCAAACCTCAACTATTAAAAATTCCTCCGGCTCGTCAAGCTGTCTACACATTACACCTTGTGCCAAGGGGTCCCTTTCTAACAACAAAATACCCGAAAGCCCACCCAGTAAGCTGATACCCTCAGCAACCAGTTCCAGTGTAGTGCCTGACGAAATGCACTTCTGATGACATTGCACTTATTTGTGTGTTTATTAAGTAGTTCTCGACGCACATTTTGCACAAGCACGGCTCATGGCGACGTCCACAATGTTTCGCCTACGGGCGGCGGCATTGGGACATGTTCCGAGTGGTGAAAGCGTTGAACCCGGGACCCTTAGTATCCAGAGTTCAACACCTTAACCACTCGGCCATCCCCGTCTCGGCATTTCAGTTGGAGGCCGAACGCCACGGACTAGACGGCATCCCATAGGCGAGTGCGCGTGAGTCACGTGACCGCATTATACCCTATCAAGTGCCAGTCAGCTATAAGCATCATCTAAACGGGACCTGCCGTGACCGGGGGCCGAATTACCGAGTCCCGAGTCCCGGCCTATAGCTGCTGCAGTGGGACGCCGACGCCCCCGCCCTCTCTCTCCCCTCTCCCCCTCTTTCCCTCTCTCCCTCTCTCCCCCTCTCCCTCTCTCCCCCTCTCCCCTCTCCCATCTCCCCCTCGGGGACGAGTGGCCTAGGGTAAGTTGCTCGTCTCACAATCGAAAGGTTGTGGGTTCGAGTCTCGCCTGTCGCCACTCTTCGCCCGCGACCAATCGGTGTGAGAGATTGGCGACGCTACATGACTTAACGGCCGATGTGTCCTAAACTTATAACCAACCAACCAACCAACCGCTCTCTCCCTTTCTCTCCCTCTCTCTCTCTCTCTCTCTCTCTTTCTCTCACTTCACTTCCACCTGCTCCTGCTTTGTTCACCAGACTTCCCCGACCTCACCTATTTTGCGGCGTGCGCTCATTCTTATCACTGTGCATTTTGGGAGCGGATGGTGAGCGGCGAAGTGACTCACGACTCTGCTGATAGGTTCATAACCTTTTGCATTCGGATTTTAAATCGAGAAAGAGTGCTACGGTTTCATTTGCATGATACTGAGTCAGCAATACGTAGAGTATAGAGTATATAGTTAACAGTATAGAGTCAACAACTTGGATGATGTTGTCAGTGGTGCTGCGTCTATGTCGAAAGCCGCTTTGAAAGGGGACGATAATTTGGTTGTTTTCGATGTAGACTCTGATTCGTCGATTGACCATGGGCTCGAAGACTTTAGAGGCGCAGCTAGTCAGAGAGATGGGTCGATAGCTCGAGGGCTGGTAGCGCGCTTTACGAGGTTTAGCGATAGAAATGCTAGTACTAGTGGGCCAAGAATGGGAAAGGTGCCGTCGGTCCACAGTTGATTTAGTGCCGAAACAAGGTTGTCTTATCCTGAGTCGGATAGGTTTTTGAAGAAGGGGTATGGACAAGTGTCATGTCGGGACATGCCATTACAAAAAAAAGTTTTACTGGTTCAAAAAAATTATTTTGAAAAACGACGATTGAAAGAAGAAATTTATTTATTTCTTCAAAATCACTAAATTAATTAAATAATTCAAAGAACACTTCAAAATGCCACACTTCGTGATTGGTCAAAACATGTGTGACGTCACATCTATAGAGCTGAACGATGCTTGACTGCCGCCCATTATCTCCTCCAATTGGGAGGCTGCCAGTTCGACAAAATCCCGACAGTTTTAGCTTGGATCACATCCGATCGTCAGGGGGAAATGCATCATAGAAAACGACGTTGTTATTCTTGTTTGTACCGATGTATACATCTCTAGTCCGCTGATCTCCACTAGTTTCCCCGCTTGCTGCAACGCAAGTTTCTTATATATATATATATATATATGTACCACTGGTAGACAGAGGTACGAGTATTTTGATAGGCGTGGGTACGCATAAGGATGGGGGAACTGGAACCACAGTACCTTCCTCAGAAGTGTAAACATTGACGTTTTTCGCATCAATGTTTAGCTAGAAAACGGTGATTTTATCTTCCATTTTTCTGAAAACTCCCACAAAATAGAAGTATACTATTTACAAAGATGGGAACTGTGACTTGTTAGAATCCATCTTGTCGGAGACATGGATGTCCACAGCCCTTTCGTATTATAGTTAAGTGAAAAGAATTAACATTTTCTAGCTGAGCATGCTGAAGGTTTCAAGACATTTTGAAGAAAACAAATTCCTATGTAATTTTTAAATTATTGGAATTTCTTGTTATAGTGCAATGTTCATGAATGTGGTCAATATGATGTGGCCACCCGTTTTCTCTGCAGATGCATACTTTTCTGTTGGCTGGCAAATGAACACCAAAAGTGGGCTTGGAAATGGGCAATATAAAAAAGTAACTTTAAAAATAAGAGAAATAATGTAAAAAAGAAAACGTGTAGCACAGCCTAACCTAACATATGTTGAAGGAGAAAGGTGATCCTGTACAGTGAAATTAATATAATTCATGATTTCAGTTTCAGTGTGGCTTTAACATCTTTTCCGCCCGCTCTTTATCGCTTCACGGCATCCTCACAATCAGAGTACCCACACTCGCTGGTGCCAATTGGTGCAGCAAATTGGAGTCTGGACAGCATCAGACCATTAATTGCCCTCGCGCATTTAAATCTGTCCTGCAGGGACCGTTATGCTCTAACCACATCCTTCTTTGCCACTAACTTGAAACCGATGGTGCAAACGAACTCGTCGTTCAGAAATGCAAGCATGATTCTTTCATTCAAAATCTGGTGCTGGCGCAGGCTCTCCAATAGCACCGTTCGCTTAATCTTGCCACTGACGCCGTCACCGGAGACTGAAATTCATGTAGATTACCACGTACAATTTCGAGATAAAAAATAATTCGCATGATGCTCCGCGATTTACTTCATGCCAATACACATTCGAAATTTGTTTTGCTGAAACCGACTTCTATATGGTGTCGCAAAATGGACGATGTTTTTTCGACTCCCTGAACAAATAGTTTTACCTCCGGAAGAAGTACATGAAGGAAGGCGCACACCATGGATATGTTGTGCTGGTGTCGTCAGATGGTAAACAAATACTTTGGTGCTTCAACTCATCACTGCATAACCAGTAAATTGTAAAGGGATGCACGGTGCATTGCGGTACGTTCCAGTGGAAACCTTGGGTTGTATCAAATCCTTGGTTGTAATAGTTGTTCGCAAAGTCACCTTATATAGCTAATGCTTCTCTGGAACGATAGCGTCAGCACACAGAAACCAGTAAAAATGACCTTTAAAATATCCACAAAAACATATCAAGAGACAAAATGGTACGGTTTGTTTAATTGCTTATCCGAAAGGTCACGTGTCAGGGCATGTTCAGGGAATAGGAAAAGTGAAATTCAAGTGGGACATCCGGGTTAAAAAGTGCACGTGACATTCGGTCAAGAGGTCGAGCCTACGATGTTGGTTCAATTTTCAAAACAATCCCAAATATGAATTATAAGCACCTTTTCGACTTCAGCGATACATTTTCAAAAAGGAAAATCACTTAAAATAGGGATTACAGAAACTCATATTTGGTGACCTTTAAAAAATGTTCTTTCTTAATAAAGAAAAATCGGCTGTACCTAAAAATTCTTCGGTTCACGGACATGCAATGCAAAGGTGAATTGGATGTCTGAAATTTCCCCATGGCATAATTTTGAACTAAATCAGCGACAAAAGGGTGGATTTGCGCACTTGTCGATTTGTCTTGGACACCACCACCTGTAGATAACCTCCAGCTATACCTGTATTCCCCAGTCGTACTGTGTATGCTCACCAGGCTATACGTATACGAATTCCTGATGTGTCTGTGTATTCATGATGTACCTATGTGCACCTATATGTACGTATATGTACTGACGAACGCGAGGTACTCCCTCTAACGTACCTGCGTGTTAGTTAGCTATTGTGGTTTAAGGGCGCGTCGACCATTTCGTTGATCATACTGCGCCCATATGTATTTCTATCATGCCGTGTTATCAATGCATCCCCATGAATTATTACTTGTTCGGCCAGGTAATACCATCAAAATTAGAGCATTGGTCTGTCGATCTATGTGTTTGTGTACCGCTGAAGGGGGGGGGGGGGTCAGGAGCTAAATTTGGGGACCAAGCACTTCATTAATTAATAAGGAGAGCATGAATGGGGCGAGCGAATGTGAAGTGAATGAGGGGAATGAACGTGAGTAGGTAGATTTAAGGATCAGCGGAAGCCGCTTGGGGCTCAACACAGGCACCTATTTCGTGCGGAACATTGCACAAAATTATACTAATGCTAGCGTCCAAAAAGTCCCAACACGGACATGTCATTCAATCCAATGACAAATTTAATTGTCATCAATTCTCTCATGCAACGTATTAATTATAATCTGGCTCAAGACTCTCACTTACCAATATGGTGTCCCCAAAACTTTGACCTCGCACATATATAAATTCGTGTTAGGGATGGCATCTCAAACCAACATCACGACGGCTGGGGTTTGGGGATGTGTGGTGGAATTGGCGGTGAAAAACAACATAATACACCACTGGCATAGGCACAATGAACAAAGGAGTGAGTTAGGTCAAGCCCTCAATAAGTTCAGTAGTAGTGCAAGTAGTTCAAACAGTTCCAGTCGAGTTTAAGTGAGGTTAGCAATAGCTAAAAAAACACATTTTACACACGTACACATTCCACTCACCCACACATTTCACATACACCCACACCCCACACGCACCCACCCCACTCACACCCCGCACCCCCACACCCGCCACCCCACCGACGGCAGAGCCGCCACCCCTACATTAGTATGAAGTCGTGTGTGACTTGCATTTCTGGCCGTTCCTCACCGTGATGCGCCGTACCTCTACTACTTCCCATTCTACTACGCCATCCACTACATCAGCATAAGGCACACATTTTAAGTCGTAACAGTTTATAACACCCTTTGAGTAGTTTTTGATGTGATGGGGTTGGACTTCCATGGTTGCAATGATAGTTCGTCTGTTTGTTTCGCTTTGTATAGTGTAAGTCAGTTCTGTTGCGCTCCTTGGCCTCTGCGTCTTTAGTATTTTTAATTACCACTTCTAGTCTACCAGCCCTAAGCTTTTCACATCTGAGCACGGTCCCCAGCCTGCCACTTTTTTCCGTTGGAACGGGGTAAGAGGTGAAAGACTTTTTCCTTTTTCTAATGGTTTCATTATCAGGATGCGGGCACAGGAAAAGTAGCTTCAAGGCCAACCCCCGCAAGTATGACACGCGAATTCGTGGCAGGATGGCTGGTCTGCCCCCTACCAGAGAGGACATGCGAGATGACCACAGCTGGTCGGGCTGGCTGGTACCAGGCGATAGCCCAGGTCCCAAGCCTCAGGTGACGTCTCTTGGCCTGTATGGATCCCTACGGGTCTGCCCGCCCCTCCGAGCTGTCAGGACCAAAGAGGCGCGCTGGTCTACCACTATAACTGACACCGTGCGGCAAGGAACCTCAACCACCACGACTCCGTAAACCCCTGGGGATGGGCCGAGGGGGCACGACTACTCCGATAAAAACTGAGCGGACGGATAGACCAGGGGAAGCTGGCCTACCTGCTCGTGACAGGGGAGGGGTTGTTAGCAAGATGGGATAAAGGCATATAGAGGAAAGCTGACATAGCATGGATACTGGAGTGGGGAGAGAGGTACGGAGGGGGAGGGGGAGCCGAGAGCCCAGGAAACACCTTCGTGTTGCACACCTCTTATCGGGGTAGCTGTGGTAACCCGAGGGAGCGCCATTTCTTTAACCAGCCGAGTAACGATGGCTGATCCCACCGCGGGGTGTACCTGTATGTACTCCTGGTATGTCTGTATTTACTTTTGATGTACCTGTGTGTACTCCTGGTATGTCTGTATTTACTTTTGATGTACCTGTGTGTACTCCTGATGTGCATGCATGCACGCCCCCTGGTGTACCTGCATGTACTCGTCATGCATCGGTATGTACTCCTGATACATATGTGCGCACTTTGATATACCCGTGTGCACTCCGGACGTACGTCTATATACTCTTGATTATGCCTGCATTTACTCCTGGTGTACCTGTGTGCACTCCTGATGTATATGCACACACTCCTGATGTACCTATGCGTACTTTTGATGCACCCGTATGCACTTCTGATGGACGTGCATTCACCCCTTCTGGTGCACCTGTATGTACTCCTCAAGACGTCCGCCGGGGAAGATCCCGTACAGCTTCGGTCCCAGCTGTCTCTCGGCCAGAAGGGTGAAGATAACCGACTCCGTGATTGTGGATTCGTGAGCTCCATCTCGCACCTGAAAAACAGCAATTTTGTGCTCTTCATCTGTACTCTGGCTACCACGTGCAATTAATCATTTCGTTTTGAGCGCTGTCACTGAATCTGGCGTCGGTACTTCAGTGGTTGGGCCGAGCCTCTGGGCCAGAGGCTCTGGCACGCCAGAGGTGCGGGGTTCGATTCCCCGCGATGCCCGCTCTTCGTGCCAGGATAAGATGCAGGCGACGCCATATGGCCTCAGCAGCTGAATGCGTCGTAAAGCCGCAATACCTTGGAGTTAAAAACATTGCCTCGCGGATGTTTTTAGTTGCTTCGTCCAGAACAAAGTATTTTCATTTCTTCATTTTTCAATTCAGTTAGGTTCAGTCTTTCAGTTCAGTTTCCCAATAGCAACGCTTCCTCTGCGTACTATTGTTTGCTAAGGCATTCAAGGCAAAAAAAAAACACTCAGATCACTCGTCGCCATGATAGCACAGGCAGCGGGAGTTTATCAGCACTGCTGACCACCCGGGTACAGTGGTACTCACTGAGGTAGTAAATCAACACCGCTCATCACCCGGGTACAGGGGTAGCAACTGTAGATTAGCGAAGATTAGCAACTGTAAGGCTACAATAATTATCGCAATGAAGCCTTCTCAGTAAAGGTAAGCGAACACCCGATTACAACGAACCTGCCAATCCAAGACCAAACAAAATCGCCAACTTCGTGTAATCACAAACTGAATGCAATCTGAAAAATACATCAATATTACGTTTACAATGGGCTGTCCGAGGTTCACAGACATGTGACCGGAGGAGCCACGAAACGGTATCAGATAAAACAAAAAGGAAAAGCAACAGGTCGGCGGTCGACATAAAACGACCCATTCCAATGTGCATAAAAGACTTGTTTTCTGTGTCCGATAACATTCGATTTTAGTGGATGGCGCGTTCGGGAAGGAAACATTACCGTTGGTCGACATTATCTGACGAAGTCTAACAATTGAAGTCAGGATTAGTTGCAGAGGTATTCAATGATGCCGGGGATTGTCATATGCTTCAAAAGTATTTTCATTCTCTAAGAGTGGATGTCGCCGCGTCAGGATGTGTATGTATTATGTGCTGCCATCTAGTAGCGATAAGCATCGATAAACGTATGTCTAGCTTGGTGTCATAGTGCCATGGCGTGCATTGTTCCAAACGTCGTGCTGTGGTGAACTGCGGCTATGACATGCTCCAATTCAGAACATGCAAACCGTCATAGTTACACACACCTGTCCGTACATCCTGAGGAGAACTGTCGCCGGCTCGTCCCCCAGTGGCGGCTGGCATTTCGGCAGCTCGCATAAAAACAGCAGGTTACTGAGGCCTCCGCTGAAAACAGCCATCGAACAACTCACACTCATGTCATGAGAAGGAGCAGTGTGCAAAATCACATTCACAAGCATTTGATCATCCTCTTATACATGCATAATGGGGCGTATATATCGATGCCGACGTCGACTTACACATAGCCGCCGCTGTGTGAACACTGCGGGAGATCTGCGTCAATATACACACAGACCGCCTCCCGTGCAGATTGACGTCCGCGCACATTCACGCCGAGGGACAGCTATGTTAATGGACGCAAGCACGAATACGTACTCCTCCGTAAATCACCGCACACCCGTGACGGATAAAACGTCTGGATTTGAAAACTGGCGTTTCGCTGCAGGGTTGCCGGACTGCTGGGACGAGCACGAGAGAGGCTGAGTTGGGACACATTTGGTGAGTTTAAGGGAGGATAATGATCGCGTCCAGAACTTCCAGAGTTGATGGGTGCCGATGGGTGGCTTTTGGGTTGTGACGATGGGTGGTTCTTGACGATGGGTTGCTTTTATTTTAGTTGCGTTTTGTTAATCTAAGCAGTGTAACTGGTGAAAAAGAAGACAGCCGTGTCATTTTGTGTGCTCAAAGGGAGTAACTGCCCCCAATCATTAATTTGCCCCGAATCATTGATTTGGTCCCAATTAGACCGAAGCCTAACCATTCAGCCCATGGAGGTGCCCTTCCATAACGCATAACGCTGCACCTTGGCTCAACGAGGTTTTTCCGGTGCTCCTCTCTGGATACAAATGTCATCGAAACATAAATTGGCTCCTTAATTAAGTTCACAGTGACACCCATGGAACAAGGGTTTGTCCCAAAAAGCTTATCTCACTTTTGTCATAATATCAGTGTAAAATAATTCACCATGTGGCCTGGAAATTCACAGTTAATGGAATTGTGTATTTCATCCTTGTCTTAGGTTTTTACCATTTTGCTACATGTGTGGGCAGTCATTATACACACGACTGCTAAAAAATGTAAAATGCATGTGACTGAAGTGAAAGGCATTCTGCTTTTTTAATCCTTCAGTGGCGATCCTTTATTTTCTTCCAATCTTTCACTATTCCCAAGCAACTTCTTTCTTCATCCACACAGTTAATGGTGAAGTAATGTTTAAGACACTGCATAATATTATGAATGAAGTTAAGGATAGCTACTCGATGACCCATATTTTCAATCCATCAGGGAACATTGAATAGCAATGGAAGTTACCGTCACGTAGGTCGAGTGCACAAGGCCACAGGAGCGTTCCAGTTCGTCGTGCTATTGACACGTGGCGCCAGGCACGTGACTCGATGTGACACGACAGAATCCAGTGAGTAGCGCCGGCCACCGTGCTGGTTCATTCGCATCGACTCGCCAGGAAGCCACCCAACTGTTAGTTGACGCTTTGTGTGCTACGATCCAATTTGGGAAAGGAAGGTTCAGTACGACGTGAAAATGAACTAGCCGCTGAATAATGTAATGGCATGATGCATGCCTTTTACTGGCATGCATCGGATGATGACTTCACGGTAGTAAACATGCCATAAAATTAAGCCCACTAGTTCT